>JAQGAO010003154.1:0-17696 GCA_034697705.1 Ommatoiulus sabulosus | reverse complement strand
GTTCATCTACATTTTCCTGCAATAAAACGAATTTCACCAAATTGTGGACTTAGGCCCTTTTTATTCTCCTCGCTTCATATATAGACCGCCCACCGGTAACACTGTCCATGCACAAACATGTGCAGAGATAAAAATCTAAATTAGAAATCACCTGTGACAACATTCTCGTTGTTGAACCGCTTCGACAAGGTCAACAAATCGATGGCTTTCTGGTAGAGCACAGGATGAAACAGCCGGAACGCGTTGCTACCAGGTATGCAAATGAGGCAAAGGTAGAGGCATGCAGCCTGGAGAGCAATATCGCTTTGAGGGAACTGCGAAGTCCGACTGGATCCCCTTTCAATGAGACATCCAGTGACAATGACAACACCCTTGAAACTAATTCCTTGTTCGACAAGGGTTACCCAGAAGGATGACGAGCTTTCAGGTTCATTTTCACTGTCCGAAGAAGCCTCTGCGGGTTCTTCTTCTGATGTAATGTCGTGGCTCACCCTCGTAGAAGACGTTTTATCTTTTCCCGCCATAGCATTTTGGGATCCAATGAAATGTCGAACTTCTTTACTCGTCGCACGTAAAATGCTCGCCCAGTCCGTGTCTTGGTGCAGCTCCTCGAATTCATAAGGCAAAACGTCCAACTGCGAGTGATCTCCTTCCCACGCTGCTTTTAGCCAGGCTGCATCGATGTTGTGCGTTTGAAATTTACTTAAATATTCCACCACAGAGGAATAATCACGAGTCGCCATTTTGACACGCGCTGCAAGAACACTAGCTGTGGTTTGAATCGAACCGCAGATTTTGCATCATAGAGCACAGTGCATAGAGGCTACATTTTTTGCTGTAGAGGCTAGAATTACAGCTTCAAAATATGACCGCTAGTCGGCGCGTTTTCCCATAACTCCTCGCGTGACTGAAAACATTTGAAGTTTTGAACACAGTAGTGTTTTGAAATTGAAAATAGTAAAAAAACAATGTTTAGTTGCCGAAAACTGTGATTGGCGATTAAAAGCGGTTTTAATCATTGAAATTATTGCTATTGATCAATGATATCCATGCACACATTTTATTAGTCAATACTATAAATCGGTTAAAAACCTTACTTCCATTAGGATTCATTTCAATTTAATTTTGTTCATTTTCATGAACTCAAATAAGTTTACAAGGGATACTCAGACAGAAGCCCTACTAATGACACTTTTAGCGGTCTTGAAATCAAGTGTGCAAAATGGATGAATTGAATTAAAAACAGGGGTAACTTTTAGTGACTTTTTAAAATTAATTAGCGTATATATGTAATAGTTGAAGTTTAGATTAAATAAAGTTAAAAGTAGTAAAGAACCATTTTCGAATTGCTGAAAACATGTGATTGGCGATTAAAAGCAGTTTTAATTAATGAAAGTATTGATATTGATCAATGATATTCGTACATGTATTCATTAGTCAATACTTCAAACCGGTCAAAAACCTTACTTCCATTAGGATTCATTTAAATTGTGTCCATTATCATAAACTCAAATACAGTATGTTTACAAGGGATACTCAGACAGAAGCTCTACGAATGCCATGGGCGTGAAGTCAAGTGTGCAAAAAGGATCATGAATTGGTTTAAAAACAGAGATAAATTTTAGTGAATTTTCTAAAACAATTAGCGTATCAATTTTGTAGAGAGATTTCAAGACTGTCAAAGGTGTATTTCGTATTCTGTCTGATCGAGTACCTACAGTATATTATTTATTATCAATAAATCTAATCTTCATTTAAACACCATTAACCATACATCAACCATGCAATTAACATGGCGCCGTTATTGTCATGGTTCGGAGCCAATGATGCTCCGGCAGCAGATATAAATCGTGTTGTCGGTTTTTAATAGGAAGCGTATTTTCACTCATCTGCCCAGCCCTCGATCCCCATTAATCCGGGCTGGAAACCGGCAACAGCAGCTACATGTATATGTAAATATCGCCTAACCTAAATGGGAAAGAAAATCAACAAAGCAAGCATATACTGTATACATGCAGTTGATTTATTATCAATTGGGGAGTGTAATAATCCATGAAAAACCACAATCAGGATAGCCGACCCGGCAATTGAACCTTGCTAGATCTTACTTAAACGTTACATTTTCTTTCAATTAAGTTACGTTCCTCAAATTCTTTCACAGTATTTTTTAAATTGCACTTAATAAAACATGTGACATTTTAGATGATTGATTTTTGAATCACTTATTTAATGGGCAATCAACCGACCAGAACACTGCACTTAAATGGACCCAAATTTGTGGTAGTCACCAAAGGTCAGAGATATCCAAATAACATCCCACAATTAAATAAGTCTTGTACATGTCAGATAATTATGATTCAGTTTCAAACATATTACTTACTAGTAAAGGATTCAATTACCGATGATGAAGTAACATTGTGGTGCAAAATTCTTTATCACAAAACATTTCAGCAACTAGGTCACCTTAAGAAAACAATCATTTATCAGGTTTCGTAAATTTTAGCGGGAAAAAACGAAACTGTGTTAAGTGTTATCACTGCCTTAACGACAATTCACGGAATGGCTCATGTTAGTTAGATTGTAAACTTGGTAGAATGCCTCAACGCAATTCGAAATGTTAAAATATTTTTTTTATAAATTGTTGAAGAATAATATAAAAGAAAGAATAACAATGTACGATCAGAAAAAAAGATATGACTGAAGGGGGCCCTTCAGTTGGAGAGTTAAGAATTTTGGCTAAATGGCGAGTCATTGCAGAATTGCGGTTAAGACGACTACATGTCAACATACAAATAGAAACGAGAAAGTAAAACAAATACATATCGTTTTATATAATACAGTTTCGAAAAGGACTTCTGACTTTTAATAAATATTTCATAAATACAATTATATTATATCATTATAAATACATGTATCTTTTAAGACAGATGCCAGTACGTAGTGTCTAATTATTAACCCAGATTAAGACTGGGTTAAGTTTGGCCATCCTCTGAGGATACTTACAACTGACAAATTTCTACAAAATGGATACTTAAAAAGAAAAGAATTCTTCATCTTGTTTCTTCAAGTGATTGGAACTTGGAAGTGTACTAATAATTTTCAATTGTTGCCCTATCGAAAGCCACAAAATGATAAACATTATCTAATGAAATAATAAGTTTTAAAATAAAAGTTAATTTTATGTTACTTTCCTTGTTGATTTCTATAGAGATCCAAATCTTAGAACGGCGTGGTATCAATATAATACTCTTTTAGGTCGGGATTCTCTGAGAATACTTTTCTTTGACATGATTAAATTGCTTTATTAATAGCAATGATGACAATTTTCTAATGAAATGATAAATTTTCAAATAAAAGTTAATTTTGTTACTTTCCTTATTGATTTCTATAGAGATCCAAATCTTAAACTTCACGATATCAATGTTATACTTTTTAGTTGTTTTGGGATCATTAAACAGTGAGTTTCTAAAAATACTTCTTTGACATGATTAAATTGCTTTATTAACAGGATAACAGCAACTTGTTCTAACAAAAGAAACCATGCCTGATTAAAAAGAGGCAGCCATCACTTTCCCTTCAGGCGCCATGTTGCAACGTCACACTTGAACAGTCCATTTCCAGCAATTCTGGCAAACAGCATTCTGGTTTTCAACTAGCCACAACATAACGCTTAACCCAGAAATGGAATAGCCACTCGAAAGGTTTTCCTCACCTGTTCAAGACTCTCGGTTTAGCTTTAGGGAAAGGCAGACAGAATTTGGTAGGAAGCTGAAGCATATAGGAGGTTAACCTCAATCAGATGTGTGCCTCATGGTTAGCGCACTTCCATTGAAACTTGTGCAAGAGTACATTTTTTCTCCATAGATGCTGTAACGTTTTCATGCTAGTTTCCGAGAATCGTGGAAAAAGTGGATTTTCAATCTCCTAATTCATTCAATTTAGGAGTCATCATATTTGGAACAAGATTCAGGAAACATCAGGTAAGACTGACATTCGAACTTTTACTAGCTAATACTGTAATCGAAGGAAACAAATGCATTTTTATTCAACAATAATAGTATTCCTGAAAAGTATCCAAATAATATATATTTGCAAAAAAATATATATTCGATTTTTGAAAATATTAAAAAACTCATCAATAGTTTTTACGAAATACTTTACAATATTTTTTAATTACTACAGAGTGTTAGTTGTTTAACAACCTAAATGATAAATGCAGGATATTGAAAACTATGAATATTAAAAATAAATTGAAAATAAACCTAAAACAATAAATTTGAAAAATAAAACTGTATTGACAATTAACACACTTGTAAAGTTGTCACCTAGTTTTGAAATATAATCTCGTCCAACGTGAGTGTGTGGTAGCACAACATTTTTCAAAATTTGAGTTTAGTTGCGGTGACAATTTCAAATGGTTAAGACTAACAACGTACTTGACAAAATTTATTATGACAGATTCGTGTCACAGCAGTATGTAGTGCCTTATTCGTTACAAGTCATTTAGACAAACTATATGTAGAATACACAGAGTTTTACTTAGAACATAAAATTGCGTCAAATTTTGAAATGTTCCGAACAAAATCCAAGGAAAACAATATTATGGAAATTAAAAACGCTAAAACTGGAATACGCCTTTTATAGAAACATGATGGAAACAAATAATGGAAATATGAACTCGTCAAAATCGGATTATATTTTTAGAACACTGATAAAGTATTGTTATTTTGGAAAGTGGATGGATGCTTTCAAATATAACTAAAAAGTATTAAAGATTCGAGTTTGGTCCGCAAGAATTTGAGAGACTTTAATTTTTGTGATCAAGTGACAACAATGTGTTCAAAATATACATGCGCAACAGTACATGCACCGTAAACAAGCACATTTATAAAAATAACAAACTTGCACTTGAAAAGTATGTTTTCTAACATTTGTTACACGCCTAAATTTCTCACATTTGAAATTGCTATTATTACATGAATATATCAACTAATTTTATTATTAATTAAAATGCATTATGTTCTAAATGGTCCTGTTCTAAATGCATGTTTTTATCGCTTAAATTTCAAATATGGATCAATTCCCGCGGATTTTTTCTTTTTTAATGAATGCAAAATGCTTTAAATGTATTCTCAAAGTCATGCATTCAAAGATTGTTATCACTTTTGTTCCAGAAAATTTCAAACCAGAATTTTGCAACATATACAGTACATGTACACAATGAGTCCCCAATTTGTCCACAATATTGTTGTTAGAAAAAACTGCATTTTTATGATTAATTCTTGAATACCTGTATCGCTTAAAATGCGGGGGATTTCCATGCATTGTTCAAATGCATTAACCTGATGCCAATCAGGCTGATTCAAAGGACTTATCAAAGAAAAAATATCGTACAACGACCAACTACTGCTAAAAATCACCATTTTTGGTTTGCCTTTTTTTTCGTTAAAAGTCCATTAATGAGTTGGAGACCATAGCAGATACTAAACTTAAAACATGCAAACTGCGGAATATGTACGTGACAAATTTTTATGTTTTCCGAAAATTAAAATACCACATTGAATTTTAACTGCATATGCCCAGAAGATACGTTCTTTCCAGTAATCTGAACATATCATTATAACCTAATTTATAACTTTTACCTCGACCATTTGCATCCTGCAACATATATGATGTCTCACACATTGAATATCAATTATGGTTTTCGGGACATGTCTTCTTTGGCATGTCAATTTTGGCAGTCGTGAAAAAATTACGTTTTCTCAACAATTATCCCAAACTGGACAAATGTCTTAAGCAACATGCTACTTGCACATTTTTCTAAATGGAGCGAAAATGAAATGTATATCTAAATGATAATTGACGCCATGAAAATCGGTCTACTTTCAAACCAGTAAACGGGTGTGGTACATTTAACTATGTATGGTGTACAGTGTACACTGTCCATGCACAGGACAGCAGAAAATTTGGAAACGACCTTCCTAATTCTCAAAATTCCTTTGAACGCAGTGATCTTTTCACTGGATTAGAAATAATGCATCTTGATTGAACTTGAGAAAACAAGTTTTAAAGTTTATTTCAATAACTTATGTATCCGTCGTTTCTGCAGATCATAACAAGTTGATTAGTCGCAGCAAATGGAGACGATATGTAAATAATTTAATTTACGTTTTGTTGATGCAATTATACCGATTTCAATTGGAGATTAATGCAAATAAAAAGTGCAGCGGGCATGCAAAATGATAAGAATAAAGTCAAGTACCTGTAGATGAGGAACATGCTCGCGTGAGAATTCATAATTAACCCAGCAAGTTGAATGCATTTCCTTTCACTTTTTCAAAATTATTTTTCATTTTATTTTCGTGTACTGGAATTCTGTCAAACGTTAAGATATTACTGTAGATAATCAAGTGCGTGACTGCAATGAACGGATGAACATTTGACCTAATATTCGGGAAGAACAATTTGTCTGTCTATGAGTAAATGTTGTCTCGTTTTCGGTTTTCTGCAATTACAACACCAGAACAGTGGTACTCAGACAGTTGCTTTACGAATGTCTCTTTTGGCAGTCGTAAAAAAATTTGTGCAAAAATGCCAGAAGTCAAAAGTGCCATTTTTGTTAAGCTTCTGTATGAGTACACCTAATAATATCTTAATTGCTCAAGATGGATTTAAAGTTACAAAAATGCAAAATGCATCATGAACACATATTCGAAGTTTCAAATCAGGAAGGAAATTTATGCAGTCAGGTATGCAATTTAGTTGTATTTACAATAGGAATAGATTTAATTAGATGCCATGTAATTTAACGTGGTGCGAGATTAACATTTTGATCTAATTAACATGCGCCCTGCTATTTGCAATTTATTTAATTGGATATGTCCGCATCAACCAGAAATGGCAATGTATCAGTCAATGTATGAATACTAATCTGTTAAGATTGCATAATTTGAGCCAGAAGACTTGATAAGAGGATGTGTATTAATAAACACACGTACCATTTTATTATAAGATACATTATTTTGCTGGTCACATCACAGACAATAGAAAGGCATTTGTCACAATTTGTTTCCTGGCTCGACATGCCAGTTTAAAAAAATATTTGGACTAAAGGTTAATTTCTGAAAATGGGTCACCAACACATTTTCGGATGAGATCCACTGTGCATGTTGGCTGCCAAAGGCAATGTCATTGTCTTTAGAAGTCAATAACTTCAGGTGTGCTTTTCGAAAACTGAGCCATTTGCAAAGTTGACATAACTGTATCATACAGGAACCGCTGCTGATTAGAGCTAAGGTTGTTTTCACATTGTGCTCATTAAGATATGTTTTCATGTTCAATTTTGTCAATAAAAGTTTTAAATGTGGACTTATCTCGGCGCAGAATGCCACATGCATCCTAAAACACTCGCAACAGTCATTATAATTTATGGTTTGATCAACTGATACGCCAGAAAAAGAACAACTGCTCGGTGGGGAAATCATTGAAAAAAAATCGCTGAAATCAAGCTTTCTCGTTCGCAATTAAATTTGAAAAGTAAATTAAGGCTACTGTAGATTTACTATTTTTTTTCAAATTCTTGTAGGTTTGCCACAGCTAATCGATTTTAGTTAATTCGCCTCTTGGTTGCAAATTTATATTCGACCTCGATGTAAACATGCCGTGTTGAACTGCACATGAGATATTTTTGGTCGATTTGATAAAATTTGAAAATGAACGACCTCTGCTGCTACTTAGCAAACTTTGCGCTATGCACGCTATATAATGCAGCAGTTGGAAGAGAAAAAAACCTTCCTGAAAATGCCAAAAAAACCTTCTTGAGACAACTACGAAATCAAAACTATTGTTGCTTTCACCAAGTGCAAGAACAAGTATTTTATTTGACTGCTCATATGCAAATGAAGTTCATTTTAAAATGCATTTATGGATTGAGAAAATTGTTCTTTGTAAAATGCATTTTACAATAGTGAACTGAATTTAAAATGCATTTCCCAATTAGCATAAATATAAAAATGAACACTGAAATGCGTTTAACCAATTCAGATGTATTGAAATGAAATACTGAAATGTATTGTAATATGGTGTTGATTTGAAAATGTAGTTAGATATGAGGCAATTTTTCAATGTAAAGTGAATTTTCCAATAGAAAAATATATTTAAAATGTATTTCGTTATTAGCATCAATTTCAAAATGAATAGCCTACTGAACTGCATTTAACCTATTCAGGTGTATTGAAACAATGCACTTAGATTGAAGCAATTTTTCATTGTAAAATGTATTGTCCGATATTTCATTTCAGTCTGGGACGTTTTAAAAAATAAAAAACACTGTACAACTTTCTCTTTATTTGAATTAGTACTGCAACGCTGATATGTTGCTTTTTTTTAAACAATGTTAACGTAAAATCATGAGATTCCAACGAAATTGAATACTATTATTTATCATATAGTTTTATAAGTTTTCATTTAAATATGCAATTGAAATTTATTTAATAATGTAAAAAGATTGAGACAATTTTTCATTTTCGATATAAAAATCATAAAATGAACTTAAAATGCATTTCGCGATTAGCATAATCTTAAAAAATGCATTTTGAAATGCATTTAACCAATACAAATGTATTGAAATTTTTAATCTGGAGCGTCTTGAAAAATAAAATACAAATTTCTCTTTATTTGAATCATGTTTGCAATTAGTTTTCGATCACTGGTATGTTTCATTTTTCAAATAATATTAACGTGAAATCTTTGGATTCCAATTAAATTAAATAATGGTATTTATAGTTTATGAGTTTTAGAAAAAGAAGGCATTAAATTATGCCACGTGAACACCACATTAAAGTTTGAAAATGTGCCAGTTTGGCAAGATAAATGGCATGCAGTAGTGAAAACTAAACTCATTTTTCAAGCTTAAACGACTTGTTTCCCTAGCTTCCGGTATCACACTCTTCATTTTTTAAATTGTTCACCAATTTGATCATTTATTTTTAAATTGTTTTTAGAACATTCATCCCAAATCTGTTATTATTACCCAATAAAGTAAGACTATTGTACTCCATTTATGAAAAAGCTGCTCATGTTCAACAGATATGGAGCAACCTAAACATGTTATTTCTGAAATTTTTTCAATCTAGAGCCATTCTTAAACAAGTATTTTGATTTAGAAAAAAAATCCCATTGGATAACATCTTCCTTCAATTTAGTATAGTAGCTTTGGTGTTTGTACCTTTTGGCAAACTTGTACAGTATGCATTTTACTTTTCTCTAATTTGTCATTCTGATTTTTTTAAGTTGGCGGCTTTTAAAACTATTTTCTAATTACAAATTCTGTGGCAAGTCAAACCCTACTAGATTTCTCATTGGGTCTAATCGTCTAATTAATATATTCTAGCATTCAGAAGCTACATGTATTACGAATTGCGTTATAAGCATGCTCGCTTGTTAAAAGAAAGAATCGAGAGAAAGTGTTACAATAACAACAAAAATTAAGAACCAGTTTGTGGCATGAATCTATTTTAATGAACGCCATTTTTTAATCCGTACTGAATTTAAGCATTTGGCAATTTAATTGGATTTCCTTTTGTCTTTTTTGTTAAATATATCTGGCGAGATTATTGTAGCATTACGTTATAACCCACTCACGCATGCATAATTTCTGGAATGTATTTTTTTAAGACTAGTTTTTTTATTATTCTTTTATCTCACATTCCATTTGACTCGGACGGGAAATTGGCAAAGTTAAGATTGCAATCTGCATAATTGTTTACACATACTGGACATCTTCTTTTCGAAGTCCCTGCAAATTCTGAACCCCAGGTCTGATAAGCTCCATTTATTCTAATTTAACGACAGGAAACAGCAAACGAAGCTGTTTAAACGAGGACAGACATTCGTATAATCAACGTTTGTTGTTTAAAATTAATTAGCACTACCTCCGAAAAAAATATACTCTGATATAAAATCTGGTCCAAATAGGATGTTGACTTATAAATTTCATTAAGTTTCAATGCAAGTTCTTAATAGTGATGCCAATGCAAATGTGGTTTTGCGAGTATCTGTGCATAAATTATGCAAATTCTTCGAATTTCCATCACAAGGAGGATGGGGGACCCCTCGTAAAACTGCACCCTAGGTTACAAAATTACAAAATAACTTATCTCCATACTTGTAGTAAGATAATTAACTTAAAATGTTACGTAATTAACTGTCAAGAAATGAACTTTTAAAATAGATCCCTGTAATGACCTCTTTTGCAACAATAGAGAGTCTGGCAGCAGAACAAACACAGAATATTTCTGCTAAAAAGTAGACGCAGACTATATGATAACAATCATACTGTATAATGTACAGTAAACAGTAGATTTACATGTGCGTTTCTGAATTTATACTGTACATACACTTAAATATATTTTAGCAAAACTCAAAAATCCACATTTTGCATAAAGTATCGCTCTTTATGGATAATTAAATAGCATCGTTTTTGAGGAAATTGTATTTGTATGTCAAACTGTATACATGTACATGTAGTTTTTGGAAAATTCTTTAATGGTAAAACTGTACATTTTCTGGGAAATTCTTTATTGGTTTTAACAACTGATTATTGGTTAAGTTTTAATAGTTTTGAAAGAATTCTCTTTGTATAGAAAAATGAAGTGTCGTTTTTTTTGGAAAAATCGTAAACGAAACTTCGGTTTTTTTAAATCAATATTTTTTATAAAATGTCAAATTTGATAATGATAAATTATCATTTCTTGGCAAAATTAAACATTTTCACCTTGACTAGCTATTTCACAATAACTTGTGAAGCATTTCGGGTAAAAAAACCTTACATGTATAATCTTGATTATACTTGAAATTTCTTATGGAAATATTATATCTGTATTTTACTGTAGTATTGGTGTCACAAGAACTTTTCGGTGGTTAACATTTGCGCAGGAGATGTTGGATTTCAAAATGAAAGAAAATAAAAAGATGCTCTATTTCATTATAAATATAATAAATTTCAGTACATGTATATGTATTTTAATTTGAAAATGTAGAGAGTGCTATACCCTCGAAAACATTTCCAGAAATACAATTTCGTGGAGGACGGATCCACGAATAAATTATCTAAATGAAAGTGTCATTTCTAAATTTGTACTTTTTCTGGTGTAAGTTTTATCACGTTCAGAACACAACGTTAGCTATAGATTGTGAATGCTAAAGTTGTTTTCAACAGTACATGCACTTAAAATAATGCTATCAGACATTGCGTTGAATTGGCGTCATCTCCGGAATTTTTGACACATAAGATTCTAGCAACTGATGTCATTTCAGTGACACTTCATATCCTTCAATTGACAGCGTTTTCCTGTTTAACCTTTTGCATACAAATTATCGTGTGTCGAATGAATGCACAAGGAATGCATACTCACAATTTGAGGATTCGCCTAAATTAGTCATTCTGGATGCAGGTAGAGCGCTTCCAAAACCAGTTTTGCGTCAAAGTATAAAAACTTGAATAAAGACGTCTTTTTTAAAATTAGTAACTTGTTACTACTCATAATCAAACCTCCCATCTAGCATTTCCAGACCATTGATTTCACTTGATCAGAATTACCAATTTTAATGTTACCTAAGTTGTATAATAATAATTATTGAAAGGATTTAATAGTTTAAAATTTTGCTTTATAAAAATGTTCTCTATTTCAAAATATTTGGCATTATTTGAATATTAGATTAAACGAAATTACAAGTAAATTATTATCATTATTGGACTCATAAACTTAATATTAACTTTTTGTTTAACTTAAGCACTGTTTCTTGGTTAATTTTATTAGTGTTCCATTTTTCATCATGCAGGAGGTATATGTACATGTACAGTAAGTAGTATAAGAGAAGTCATTTCTGTATCACTTTGAAAGTTTTATTTTGTTTATACAACTTTTTTCATTTTACAAAATCAACTTTTTTTAAAACATTACAAAAAATTATAAAAATTGCAAAAAAAAATGCTTTACAGGATACCCTAAAATCCTTTTTTCCTGCTAAAACATCTTGGATGGAAAGACTTTTTGCAATTTTTTTAAAAAAATGTAATGTTTAAAAAAACGATTTTGTAAAATGAAAAAATTGTATGAACAAAATAAATGTTTCAAGGTGATACAGAAATGACTTCGCTTATACTTCTCAAATTTTGAGAGGATGTAAGAAAAGGTATTTTTATATCTTATATAAAATATATTTTTTTCATATTTTAATAACTTGTATATCATATAACTTTTATTATATATGATAATATAATAAAATAATTGAATTACAGGTAAATGTTGATGTTGGAAAGATTTTGTTCTAGTGCAGTACGTAGTTTAAAAACAACATCATAATTTAAAATTATGAAACATAGCAATACTGATCAATGTGTTTCCTTCAACAAAGAAAATTCGCCAAGTGGCCTAATTCGTTTATTGAAAACGTGAGAAACTTGGCAATCAACAATTTCTACCTGTCCAATCAGGCGTACATAATAACGTGTTTCAGATGCTGATTTCTAGTGTTTACGAGTAATCGTTTATCTGTTATCTTGAAAACAAGAAAAACCAATGTAGTGATCAACAAGTAGAGCTTACAGTATATACTTGTGTTACAAGTGTTACATTTCTTCCAGTAATCATGCTTGATCTTAGCGCAGAATGCCTGGGTTAAATCGTTTTTGAGACATTGTGGGTCATCACGTGTAATTTTATTATACTTATGCTTTCATCCAAATTGACCCAAATTGTAGGCGCAAGATCCCCCGTTATACGCACCTTCATTCAAGATACGCACCTTCATATCAACAAGGTTATCAAAAGATTGCATTTGGGGAAACATAAAGGGAACTGAATTAGTATTTTAAAAAATTACAGGCATACATTCGATAAAACAGGTTTCAACATCTGCAAAAATTAAACCCAGTTTCATTAATTGCATTACACGCGTGTGAAGCAGGTAAAACATCAACAATATCAGAAAACATAAAACTGTGTGGCAACATTTACTATTGTATTATCGAAAAACAAACTTGAGAAACATTGTGTTGCGAAGTATAAAATCTAAAATCACATTGACCGATCTGAGTTTGACGCAATACTGTAGTTTAATTGTTTTTCTGCAACTGCATTAATGAATGCCGAAATCTAACACACGCATTTATGATGTTTTGTTCTTGTTTTGTATCGAACCAAATACCGTTTAAATATGAGTTCGTTGTTGCTAATTATAAAGACAACGCACTACATGATTTCCCAAATAAATTGTCTCTCAAGCTAGTTGGTGACATTTTTAGGGCAGGATGTACAAAAAACACCTTTTCTTACAACCTTTCAAAATTTGTAAAATAAGAAAATAAACCAAATACCGTTGAAACATGAGTTCATTGTTGTTAATTGTAAAGACGGACGCACTACATGTTTTCCCACATAAACTGTCTCTCAAGATGGCGACTTTTTTAGGGCAGGATGTACAAAAAATACCTTTTCTTACATCCTCTCAAAATTTGTAAAATGAGAAAAACATGCCATGTGAAGGGCAGCCTGACAGGTCGTCAAGAATAAAATAGTATCCTTTCATTCATGTATCTAATATCCTTATATGTACAGAAAGTAGCTCAAATAGATCAGCACATAATTATAGCACTATACTGATGTCTTATCAAGGATAAACACAATGCTTTGAAAACATGCTCTGATCGCAGAAAGGAGCAAGGTTAGGTTAAAAATGTGACCTGTACATTGCGGATGCTTTTAATAAAAATCGAGAGATATAATTCACAATGGATTACACGAAATATACAACTCGTGTTCATCTAATCCTTGGCGTTCCAATTAAGACTCGTCACACTGGAAAGGCATGTTCTTGGTGTTTTAGAGCAACAATTTGCAACACGTCTGCTTTGCTATTTGGACAATACGAAATTGTGGAATAATTAATAGAAAGCAATTGCTTGCATTTTTGGCACATTTCATCTACGTTTTTCTAGTGGCTATAACCCGCAATAAAATGCTGCACACTTTAGCACTCTGTGCAGCAAGATTCAATTAAAAGAAAAAATTATGTTGCCGTCCATGATATTGCTTTTTATTGTATCTTGAAACGTGAACCATTAAAAACAGCACCCAATGACCCTAACTGCTCAAAAATTTCCATAATCATTAATCACCCTAACACACTGCCAATTTGGAACAACTTCAAAGGACCTTTGCTCTACTGAAGTCCAAATGTTCGCAAATGCGGACATCTTTGTCCATCCATAAGGTGATGAGGGGTCATAAAAGGAAATGTTAGTAAATGCCACAATGCGAATTGAGTATATTGCTTGTTCATAAATCGGAATTCGCCCATCGCACATTGAAAAGAAATGCAAACATAACTTGAAAAAGATATAGATTGGAACAAATATAATGCATTACAAAATATGCATGTATTTTGCGTTATTATAAAGCATTTCACATCATATTTTGAATTGCATTGACGAGAATATAAAGAAAAGAATAGTTTAGAAATGCATTGACGAGAATGCAATGATGCAATTAAAAATGTATTACATGTGTTTCAATGTGTACGTACACTGTACATACACGAGAACACATATTGAAATGCAATGACGAGAATGCATACTGAAAATTTATTTTCAGTGCATTTTAATATCGAAAATTATACTTTGGAATGCATTCCAATGCATATTTCTATGCATTCTATGCATTCTATTAGATTCTATGCATCTATGCATTTTTTAAGGATCTGCGATACCATGGAATAAATAGGAATTCGCGTATCGCACATTGAAAAGAAATGCATTTAATAAATACATTTGAAAAACAGATAAGTAGATTGGAACACATGTAATGCATTTCAAAATACAATTTGCATTATTAAAATGCATTTCACGGCATATTTTGAATTGCATTGACGATAATACAAGGACGAGTTTTAATTTAGAAATGCATTGACGAGAATGCAATGATGCATTTAAAAATGCATTTCAATAACGCAAAAAAGCATGTTGAAATGCATAACACGTGTTCCTCTGAAGATGCATATCGTTTGAAACATATATTAGACTGCAGTGTAATGAATTTGAAATTTATTTTGAATGCATTCACGAGAATACGTGTTGAAATGCAATGACGAGAATGCATTTTGAAAATGTATACTCATACATTTTAATAACGCATATTGTTCTTTGAAATCCAATCTACAGTGATCAAAAATAAGTATTTGAATTATATTTATATAACACTTACAGTACATGGATCATGTAACAACAACCAGAATTTTTTTTAAATAAATAAGTTAATTTTGAATTAATAAAAACAAAAATTTCATGGCAAATAAAATATTTGAACACCCTCCTATACTGGTAGAATTTGCTAATTTCTGTACATTTGGTTATTTTTTACCTAACAAATTATAATGATTTAACTTCTGGGTGTAAAGAATAGCTAGTTTATCATCATATTGATAAGTTCTGCAGAAAATTTACTTCATAATGGCCAAAACTGAGTTCTACTTTGCAATGAGAAAAGAGTTATTCTAATGAATTTTAGTGGAAATTTAATATTGAGAGATGGCAAATGAATTGAAAATATCACGTATGGCAGTATTTAAAATCTCAAAAAACAAAGAAAAGACCAGATAAGACACAAAAAAATTCAGAACAAGCAATCCGTGTAAACTATCTGTGAGGGAAAAACGACAGGTTGTTAGATTTGCCCTGAAAAACTAAAAAATATCTTCATAAATGTTTACCATACACATTGCGTCAAAATCAGGGATGTTGGAACACTACAAACTATCATACTTAATCTAAATTTTCGTCTCTTCAGTATTTCATACAGCTCCAAAACCATACCACTGCCACCCCATACTAAAGTCTATGGAGGATGTTTTGGGCGTTAAAAATCAGCCATGGTCATTATATATCTGGATTATTTAAAATACTTCTGATAGTTTCTTGTGTCCCAACCTTCCCTGATTCTGACGCAATGTGTTCGTTAAACATTTATGAAGATTTTTTTGGATTTTTCAGAGGTCATTTTGTTTAGGCGATTATGAACTAAATTTTCTGCAAAACTTAACCAATTTGATGAAAAACTAGTTAGACTTTATACCCTGAAGTTAAATCATCCTAATTTATTAGGTAAAATATAACCAAATGGCCAGAAATTAGCAAATTCTACCGGTACAGGAGGGTGTTCAAATACTTTTTTTGCCATGAAATATTAGTTTTTATTAATTCAAAATTAATTAATTAATTTTTTTTTAATTCTGGTTGTTGTTACATAATCCATGTACTTTAAGTGTTATTATAAATGTAATTTTAAAAATCTGCGTAACTTATTTTTCAGAAAACAGCAATTTTCATACTGTTCAATTACTTTTTTTGATCACCGAAACATTATATAATCTAGTTTTTTAAAACCAAATTCCGGTATTTTCGGAAATGCAAATACATCGGTGCTTCATGATTCGAAAATTAAAAGTTAGTTATATTACTTCTGTTCAAGAATACAGTATTTATAAAAATAAATGCATAAAATCTCAGATTTTCCAAAAAGATGTATAAAAAGAAATGTATAACAACTTGTTTTTGTAAACTTTGTATTTGTAAAGTGTATTGTATTGTAATTTAAAGTTGTGTATAAATTTCACCCCTTGTAATGTTGGAAGATTTCATAAATATATTATGAACAGAGAAATATTAAAAGGAGATCTACTATAAATCCAATGTGTGTTTAATTTCTTTATGGATCATATATACGCACATAATATAGGGTTCCTGATATCTGGAAAAGTCTAAAAAGAATGAGTTATTTTAAGAAATCAGGGAAATTCAACGTATTAATGTATCACAATGCAAAAAAATGCTTCTCTGGTTAGCTTAGGGCCCATTTAAAAACTTTTTTTGCAAAATTTCTCATGCATGTTTTACGAGTAGCCTAAAAATTATCAAAACTTCGTAATACAAATTTGCCTAAATGTTCAACTGTTTTCGAGTATCAGTAAGGATTTGTAAAATATTCAACATTCCGAAAACAAATTGTAACTGTATAGCCGATAAAGGTCAAAAATGCATGTTTTCAATAGGGTGCGTAGCTATAGCTGTGCGCACTTTAGACACAAGATGGAGGATTTTGCTCTCATGGCCACTCTCTCCGTGTAGGCTCTCTATTCCGCATCGATCGAGGGCGCCCCTTGGTGGTTTAAAAAAAAAAGGTTTAGCGCCGTTGCGAGAGGATACCGAGCGAGGTAGCTTAGCGATTAGCATTCTCGCCTCGCATTCGGTAGACCGGGGTTCGATTCCCAGGTCGGCTAGCCTTGATTGTTGTTTTTCATGGTTTCCCACAATCCCTCTAGTCTAGGGCGAATGCCGGGATAGTTCCATATTAAATCGGCCATGACCGTCTTTATCACCCGATTAATGAGGTATGAAATCCATACCGTCGTACGTTACGAAGAACTGCCAAAATCCGGATTTGCAGATGAGATGTTTTTTATGGCATGTATCACCAGTGTACAGTAAAACCTGGAAAAGTGACCACCTTTGAATGGTGGCCACCTGTTTATGTTGACCACTTTTTATTGTTTTGTTTTTCTAGCGTACATTTCCTGCATAAAAATTCCTTGTATAGTGACCAGTGACCACCTGTCTATTGTGTACAGTGACCAGTGTGTGT
>JAQGAO010003153.1:0-17698 GCA_034697705.1 Ommatoiulus sabulosus | reverse complement strand
GCATGCGCATAAGCGCGCTCAGTGACGATTGCGTTACCGTAGCTTATTTCTACGCTGTGCAAAATCTCCCTAATATCAGCCGACATCATGAAACGTAAACGTTTTAGTGTACACTAAACGTAGGCCTACATGTTTGAGATCATTTGGTGGCTATTTTGGTAGAGTAATAGGATAAAATGTGCGACAATGGGGAAGGGGTAATATTTTCCGGATCAGGAACCCCTCTAGGTTTATTTCCGGGTGCTCCAGAGTATTAATGGAAAATTTTGGCGCAATCGGACGTGTGGATGGAGAGTTGCTGTGGATAAAAAAAACTGCTGCCATCCACGGGATTAACGTGTTTTTTTCTTTATATACATACACAATGTATAGATTATTTGATAAGACTAATTGTTCCTTAACCAATGTTAATTTATTTCCTTGCTCAACACTTCGGCATTACATTGCATTCACCAGGAGCATCAGTGAGAATGTGATCATTAAAAGGATAAATCTTCCTTAGTTCACATTAATTTCACTTTGAGTCTTCCACGTTAATGTAGAAGAAATTTTAAATATTATGCATATTATATTTTGGAAATTTTCTTTGAAACGATGTTTCAAATTTCCATTTTTTATTGATCAATTAATCTTCAAATAATACATATAGATGATCATAATTGACTATTTTACAAATCATAATTAGGGTATTTAACATATTTTTTACATCTTCCAGCGTTTTTCGCCATGTAGTTTACGATCCATTCGAGCTGTGTTGGAATCAAAATCAAGCAAATGCTTTAAAGGTTAGAAGAATTTGGTTACTTAATATTGTATTTGTTCTTAAGTAAGTAAAGTTTATGCAGCTGGATGTGGGAAGTTAATTGAGTCGGAGTCGTGTGGCAATAAGTTGGATATTCTTCATTTTAGCTAGTCTGTGTGATCCATTTCATTCTATATTTTATTAAGAAGCTTAATATTTACCCATTAAGGTGGATGTCCACCAAGAGCGTGGCGAGCGAAGCGAAAGTAGGTTCCAACTTGCGCATTCTTTTTGATCGCCAAACAATGGCTTTGCACGTGGAGTAGTTCGAAAACCGAGAGCGTGAAGAGCACCAAGCGCATCACGCGCGTGGTGCTCTTGGTGGACATCCACCTTTAGGCCCCTACGCATAGTACGGACCTTTTTTTAGAACATTTGGTTCGTATGCCTTCGAAGGGCGTTCAGCCAATCAGGATGCGCCCTTTTTGACCTAACTGCGCATTGTGCGTACCGCCCAGAAAACGGTACGCAAGGTACGTGTACATGTGTACCAATTATCAAACCAAACCAGTTGTGTAGGCATTAATTGACGCCACAACTTGATAAAGATCGCTCGTGCATGCCTAATTCACCTTTGTACACCGACTTGTTTCGACTTTTTCAACTGTTGTCTGTTTTCGCGCGTTAAAACATGTAACGTTTTGGATGTGACGATGTCGACAATCGCCACTTTGTCGAAGTCGAGCTGTCGAGGGTCCCGGATGTCAGCCAAAAAAGAATGCTATTTTCATGAATGTTAAACACGTTTCTGCATTGGCAATATATCGTATAGCGAATTCCCTAAGGCTCGATGCATCGGTGATTTACGGCGGTGCCTTAATCATGCCTTAATCGGACCCTGGTCGTAAACGTTCGATAATGCATATTGGATGGCGTGTTCGCGCCACTCGTCGTTTATTGGCGGAAACCGCAACGACCGCCAATGTCTATTTCACGGGGCTTTTATGATTCGACGAAAAATTGGCCTGCAGGCTGAAGTGACCGTGCGGCGATGGGGTTGAGGCACCTAAAAAGTTGAGCCAACCGCGTGGTCATCTCATATACTGCGTGCACCTGAATGCGAATCGAAACGTTTACTTTTTCCATCAGTGTATAGTGAGAGAGGGTCTAATTTTCCTCCGTCGTCCCCCCCATATTTGATGGCTTATTTATGTATTTTTGGTTGGTTCTTGCATCCTAACCCGGAGTCTATTCTGAGTTTTACGGCCTGGCGTGTCGTTACAATATGCTCGAACACATTCCGAACGTCGTAAATAAACGCACGTGTGTGGGCTTTTCGAAGTTGCTGCCGCATTGTGCGTGAAATTTCGGCGAATTCACCATAAATTTGGCGTTTACAGTCTATCTGGATTAGAGTGGCCACGCGTCGACGAGTTTTAAACTTGGTTGAAACGTTAAATGGCTCCGAGGGGTGGCTGACCGATGCGACGATGCTCTTACTTCGTACTCTTATGGGTTAACGAAATTCAATTTGTTAACAAAAGCAGAATGACACGATACAATATTGCGGAGTATATACGCAGATATGGCTCTAGTCTAGACATAAACATAACTGAGGAAGGTGGGGGGGAGGGAGAACTCACGCGTAGACCGCGTAAATTTCATCCGGGGGAAACCTACTGGCTCAATACTAATGACGGGATTAGTGATAATGTATTATACGCAACCTGTATGGTCATTACTAATGACGGTATATCCATCGCAACTGACGCCTGACATATAGGAGCATTCTCCTGAAAAATGGGCGAGTCCCCCAAATTCCATATGGCATTTGTTTGCTGACTGTATACGGGGTACAAAGTTGAATGAGTGCGACTTGCCAGTTTTTTTTTCAGATTTTGCAGGCACACTCTGTATACTGTCCACCCCTTTGACATCTTCGATACAGGGTTCCCCCAGACCTGGAAAACCTGGAAAAGTCAGGGAACTTAAAAATGACCTGGAAAAGTCAGGTAGGATGGTTTATTTTGAAAAAGTCAGGGAAATTCAACGCATGTCATGGCGATCTAAAATTAACACTTCTACGAGGTTAGCTCAGGGCCCATTTTCCGAGTAGAAATTTGCAAAAAATTTCCACATTTTCGGAGTATAGATTTGCAAACTTTTCCACGTTCAAATTTATACAATTTCCCACGTTTTCTGATTCTTAATTTGCAAAACTTTCCACGTTTTTTGAGTAGAAATTTGAAAAAATGTTCACGTTTTTCTAGTACAAATTTGCAAAATTCCCCACATTTTCCAAGTATAGGCTACAAATTTGCAAAATTCCCCACGTTTTCCGTGTACAAATTTTCAAAGTTCTCTAGATTTTCCCCATTATCCGAGGACAAAATTGCAAAATGCCCCACTTTTTCCGAGCACACATTTTTAACATTTTCCGAATACAAAATTTTCCCATTTTAAAAATTTTCACGCGATTTTTTTTTTAATTTTTAAAAAAATTTCTATGTTAATTTTCAAAATTGTCGTTAGTAAATTTAAAAAAAAAATTCCAGTGTCCATTTTGGAAAATATGTTAATTTTTCACGTTGTCATTGGTCAAGGGAATTTTTTTTCAAACCTGGAAACGTCAGGGAAAAGTCAGGGAAGTTGAAAATGAAATTTCTGGGGGAACGCTGCGAGAGTTCTGTCATAGAACTATGTTCATGTACTCCACCCACATTGAAAAGTAATGCATTTTGAAATGCATTTCTTAAATACATTTAGAAATGCATTTTTAACTGCATTTCTAAAGGCATTTTTGAAATGCATCTCGAAATGCATTTGAAATTGCATTTCAAATGCATTTCACAGTTGAAACGCATTTAACAATGCATTTTCAATGCATCTCATGAAATGCATTTGAAAATGCATATACATTGAGAGAAATGAACATTAAATAATGTATTACGAAATGCATTATTTAATGTAAATTTGCCTTAATCTATATGCATTTTGAAATGCATCTTGAAATGCATTGTTTTTCAATGTGGGCAAATTTACATTAAATAATGCATTTCGTAATACATTATTTAATGTTCATTTCTCTCAATGCATTGTTTTTCAATGTGGGCATCGCTGGACTCCCCTCGACCAACGCTTAATTGCTTCAGCGTTGGTAAATTTGTGTAAGTCCGCTGCAGATTGCCGAAATAAAAAAACAAATGGAGGCTGCAGGCGAGTTGCCCATCCTGAAAATCGCCACTAGAAATGCGCGCCATGGGGCGCCATTACCCCTTTCGACGTGATCTGTTTGCACTCGATCATCCAATGTCCTTTCTTTTGCTTTTTTGTCTTTGGACTCATTCCTCCGCAGTTGCTTGGTACTTTTTTTCTTGAACTCCGCGGGGTCTAATCCGTTCCGACGGAGCATGATCGAAACAAAAACAATTACCGGCTGTTTTTCTTATCTTAAGATGCCTTTCCTGGAGACGCCTGAGAGGACAACGCGCCCGAGTGCGGTCGTTTTTGTGGCGGAAATCTGACGTGACCTATTCCCAACTGTCAGAGCGCGGAAAGCGAATACGAGATTTCGACGCCACTAAAACGAAATTGAAAAAAAAAACTCCTTCTCGGTCAGTAGATCTCCACTCGGTGCGTGGACAGTGAATGGCAGATGGCCGGAGGATTGCCAAAATCAAGGTTGGAGGATGTCGGAACCACACCGTCGAATCTCATTAAGAACAACTCGATTAATGCGAATTTTTGCTATTACCAAATCGTTTAATACGATTTTTTTTTGATATTCCGAATTCGGATAATACACGCTTTCGGCTAAAACGAATGCATTTCTCGAGTTATCGAGCAGTCTCGCGATGTTACGTTAAAACGAACTTTAAATACAGGGTTGCCACTGACCTGCAAAGTCAGGCAAAACTGAAAAAGTCAGGCAAAAATTATTATTTGGTGAAATGACTACCTATATACCCAGAGGAAGAAGAAATCGAAAGTAAAATCCAGAGCCTGAAGAATGCTTATGTGTAGAATTGCAAAATTTTGTTATTGAACAAGTCAATGTGCATGTTGTCACAAAAAAAAGCAAAAAAGGAATTTATTTAACTTTAATTTTAGTCAGGCAAAGTCAGGCAAAATTGTATGAAAAGTCAGGCAAAGTCAGACAATAATGAGAATAAAATGGACAAAAGTCAGGCAAAGTCAGGCAAGTTGATTTTTCAAATGTGGTGGCAACCCTGTACATGGTTAGCTCAGTGCCCAATTTCTGAGTAAAAATTTGCAAAATTTTCCTACGTTTTCCGAGTACAAATTTGCAAAATTTTCCACGTTTCCCGAAGACAAATTTGCATGTTAGTTTTCAAAATTGTCCGTAGGAAATTTGGCAAAATAAGTACATTTTTGACATTGTCATGACATTGGTCAGGGAAATTTTTTTAAAACCTGGAAAAGTCAGGGAAGTTAAAAATGAAATTTCTGGGGGATCCCTTAACGTCCTACGTGCATGCTTTGGTTTACTCAGGTGACAACCTAGGTTTGAATATTCAAGTAAGTAAATTGATACTTGGGAGATCCATGTAAAGCACGTTTCTTTTAAATATGAAGTTTAAAATAAAGACGCTATTTATGACATCACCATTCCCATCCTCTTCTGCTAATAGATGCCGATTAAAATAATCGACTTTCTAAATATTGTGAGACGAGATTTTATTTTCCACCACCATACATTTATCCAATGGCTCAACGTTTCGATGTATCAAGTCTTCATGAGAAGTTATGAGATATAAACATCCAAGTTTTTAGTTTTTGAAATAAAGTTGAATCTCGTCTCACTATATTCTAAGATATCCAACCACTTGAAATTGAAATCAATATTTTATGGAAATGCAAAATAGAATAAAATTCTTTTGCATATACTTTTCATACGTTTCACTACTTACTTTTTGAGTAATGGTTGAATACTTAATTTTTTAAAATGCTCATATTAGAGCACTTGTATTTGTTGAGAAAACATACTAACAAACTGTTTTGTGATTCACATAGGCTTTTAGGCAATACCAAAAAGATCTTTTTGCCTAAAGTGTGATTTATCAACAGTCGAATGTTTATTAAGACAGATAATGTCTGAAAGTGTTGACTGCAGTTAACGGTTTTTAGAACAATCTTAGATAAGTGATCATAAATCTTTGTACAAACAAGACATGGTTGAACTCAATTTTTAATATTTCATTGTCTTTAAAACTAGCTAGTTATTTACAATTGAATTGCTTGTCCTTTTTTGAGGCTATGGGACAGTACGATTCCAGATTAAAGCATTAATGAAAATACTAGTAACGGTTTTCTGTCATGATATCCATAAACATACATGTTGTTCTACTTTCACCGAATAAAATGTTGAGCTGTCTAAAAGTATCAATATTCTGAAAAAAAAATTGTCAGGGCATATAAGGCGTTTAAGATATGCAAAGCCTTTTAGTTACATGATATTATTGGGTTTTCTCATGGATAAAACGATCTAACAAACAAAATATGGGGAAAAAATGTATTTACTTTATGACATAACTTTAGTATTGATTGAGTCATTGCTAATAGAAAAATTCGTTTCATTTACATTTTATAGAAATCGTCGACGGCAACGTCAAGATGACCCTAGGTATGATTTGGACGATTATCTTGAGATTCGCCATTCAAGATATATCTGTAGAAGGTGCGTTTTCAAGACCATGGAGCAGTTTTAATGAAAATTGTTTGGGCAACTTGGTCTGAATTCTGTTCTATTTCAATTTTCTTTCCCAGAAATGACTGCTAAGGAGGGACTTCTGCTGTGGTGCCAGCGGAAGACTGCTCCTTATAAGAACGTCAATGTGCAAAACTTCCACCTAAGGTATCTGTCCTTGACTATTCTTAATACTTTGTACCTTGCAAATCGTCATTACAAATTCAAACATGCTGTGCAAATGAATTATTCCGCAAAAGCTAATCTTATCAGGGTTTCAAAGGTGATTTTTCAAAGAATGTTTGAACAAAATTACAGTTACTGAAGTCAATTTTTCTAGAATCATATTATATAAGGAAAGAATAAATTGCTGGGAATAATCTTGTTGGCGACAAATCGAAGACCAGTTGACTATATTAAATGGAGCTTCAAATGCGGCAACCATTTAATAAATATTGGACAAGTAAATAATAACAGAAAAATTACTAATTCAACATATAAAATCATCCAGCAATTTATTTAAGTTAAGATTGATGATTTATGCTGTGCCAGTTTGATTTTTACTCATTAGGCAAAGTTAGATTTTATGGAAAAGCAAAGAATTAATGAAACATGGCTATCAGTAGTTTAGAAAATCACCTTCAATTCAATTCAATTTTATTACCATACAGTCAGTATGGTCAGTACAGTCATTGGGGTATGAATCCACGTGTTCATATGTTTGAAAGGACAATTTAGTGAATAGGAAATTCCTCATTAATTAATTAATGCAAATTTAATGTCTTTCTTCAGTTTCAAGGATGGGTTGGCCTTCTGTGCTCTTATCCATCGCCATCGTCCAGACCTGCTTGACTACTCCAAACTTTCCAAAGACAATCCTCTTGAAAATCTTAACACCGCTTTTGACGTTGCCGAAAAATATTTGGACATACCCCGCATGTTGGATCCTGAAGGTAGGATTCTAAACGTTTCTACTGTCGATTGTGATTCCCTGCTGATGTGCAAAGAGGTTGTTTGCTTCTGAACATGCAATTTTTCCTGATTTTACAACTTTTAAATTTGTTTCGAGGACATCAGAAATTAAGGATAAGGGCGGTGGTGTCATAGCATTTTACTCTTGCAGATTTCATCAATACTGCTAAGCCCGATGAGCGTGCTGTAATGACCTACGTTTCTTGTTATTACCATGCCTTCCAGGGGGCTCATCAGGTAAAAAGCCTGCTGAGTGGCGTGTGCCTCTGCATTATGGTCATTGCACGTGCTGCTCTTCAGCAAAGTGTAGCCAAGCAGAATAGTTTTGATTAATATGTGTAATTGTGATGATTGTTTTTGACTAACAAAGACTTCCACTTTTCAAATTGAAACATGCGTTACCATAAAATTGAAACCCCATAATAATAAAATAATGAGTTGTAATCCAAACTGATGGTTGCATTAATGGTAATAACATTTTGAAAGAAAATAAGAAAAATTTCTTTCCCGTTTCATTTTTTTTCGTCAAATTGTTGGGGAATGCTGCATTGTTGTAAAGTTGCCTCAAGGCTGTATGTGGATGTTTGTTGTAGATGTGATATTAGTATCTCCCTCTAACACTTTTTTGCAGACATGTGTAACACAGCCATGCCTGATGAACGTGCTGTCATGACATACGTTTCCTCATATTATCACTGTTTTGCCGGGAAGCAAAAGGTAATTAAATAACTGTCCCATTTGGTTCATTCCAGTACCATCCAATATATTTCTCTTAATATTTATTTGCAAATAAGTTTTTTAAATGAAAATGTTGAAGAATGTTTGACAGTGGTGTTTGGAATTTCTTTTGTATGCTTTTTCTCAACATTTAACTATTTATTAACAGCATGGTTTTGATCGGTTTTATAGATTTGTCACTGAATGCATAAATTTGTTGGTAAATTATGGTTGTTTTTGTTGTTGATTTAGGCGGAAACTGCTGCCAATCGTATCTGCAAGGTCCTGAAGGTCAACCAGGAAAATGAAAGGTTAATGGAAGAGTATGAACGACTTGCCAGTGATGTAAGTGAAAGTTAATGCTTTTTTCACTATCTGCAGATCTTTTTTTATTGAATATAAGATTTTCTAGGCAACTTGTACTTCATTTTATTTTGTGTAATTCCATTTTGTTGTTTTTTTTTTTTTAGTAGTGGTATTTTAATGGAGAATATTGTGGCATTAATTTTCTAAAAGCAAATTTTGTTTCCTCTTTTTTTCAGCTTTTGGATTGGATTCGAAGGACGACTCCATGGCTGGAAAACCGAACCGTCGATAATTCTTTGTCTGCAGTGCAGAAGAAACTCGAAGAGTTCCGCACGTATCGGCGCAAGCATAAGCCACCACGTGTTGAGCAAAAGGCAAAATTGGAAACTAATTTCAATACGCTTCAAACTAAATTACGTTTAAGTAATCGTCCCGCGTACATGCCAACGGAAGGTAAAATGGTATCGGTGAGTAACATGTTTGCATAACCTCATTGTTACTTTGTACCGTCACGTTAAGGACATGACAGATTAGTACAACTTCAATTACTTTATTGTGCTATTTAGATGATAATTTCTTTAAACTTATTATCAATTTATGTTGGCGAAGGAGTTGCCAGTTCGAAAATGTAATATTCTAGAAATAATTTAAATTTCTGTAATCGACTGTTTACCAGATTTACATTTTTCAAGTATTTCTGCAAACTTTTATAAAATGTTGTTAAAGTATCTCATCATGCCAACGTTTCAATTAAATTACTCCTGGGTAAATTCAAATTACTCAATATTTTAATTTGTTATAGATTCCATGTTAATAATTACCCACCTTTCTGTATTTATTTCGGTTTATTTTTGAATTCCTTATACGTGGTGAGGAGTGGGCATTTTCATTGTAGTTTTAATGGATTGTCGCCTTGGTGTAGGATATTGCCAATGCATGGAAAGGCCTGGAATTGGCCGAAAAGGGCTTTGAAGAGTGGTTGCTGTCTGAAATGATGCGTTTGGAACGTTTGGACCATTTGGCTCAGAAGTTCAAGCACAAAGCCGATATTCACGAGGAATGGACTCGTGGCAAAGAAGAAATGTTGCAAAGTCAAGATTTCAGAAATTGTAGATTGAACGAAGTTAAGGTAAATTAAAGGAGTTTCGATCCTGATAAGAAAGTTGATCAGTTTGCAAGTGTGAGGCTGTAGGTTTTTACCCTTTTGGCTTAATCATGTGTAATTTTACGTTCTAGGCTCTTAAAAAGAAGCACGAGGCCTTCGAAAGTGATCTTGCGGCTCATCAAGACAGGGTCGAGCAGATTGCTGCAATTGCTCAAGAATTAAAGTGAGCTTAACCCATTTATTGAATCGTGTCTGACATTTATGGAAAACATTTCTTCATATAATAAATTTTCAAAAATTGCATGATTTAATTTCATATCTTTTGCAAACTTAAAATACTTAATACTAACTTAAATCTAACTTATTTTCGTTTCAGTGTTTTAGAGTATCATGACATCGTGACCATTAATACCCGCTGCCAAAGAATATGCGATCAGTGGGATCGCCTTGGAACTCTCACACAGAAAAGACGAACTGCCCTTGATGTATTTTGCATTTCCATCTTTGCTTATGTATAAATTCTATCGGTTTCTACGAAATGAAATTGAACAAAACTTCGTAATTTGCTTTCAGGAAGCTGAGAGGCTACTTGAAAAGATTGATACCTTGCATCTGGAGTTTGCCAAGAGAGCAGCTGTAAGTATGCCACTTGAATGCTTAGATTCATTTGTTGCGGAATTCTTAGAAGAAGAAAAATAGTGCACGTATTTTTAAGTTTTTGTTTTAGTTATTATTCCAATAAGAAGAAAAATGCAAAGATTTATAAGCCCTGCTTTCACAACCATGGTCCGTGATCTAATGAATAACTTATCTTTCATTTTAGCCTTTCAACAACTGGCTGGATGGAGCAAGAGAAGATTTGGTCGATATGTTTATTGTTCATACCATGGATGAAATTCAGGTGAGATCATACACAAATTATTGCAGTTTCTGTTTTATGTATGCATTTATGAAATCAAGTAAAAATCTGCTTTCATCTCCAGGGTCTCATCGATGCGCATGAGCAATTCAAGCAGACTTTGGGCGAAGCCGATAGAGAGTATAAGTCAATAATATCGTTGGTTCATGAGGTTCAAACAATTGCTCAAAAGCACCAGATTCCTGGTGGAATTGAGAACCCATACACTACACTGACGTCCACCGTACGTAGATTTAAAGATTTTATTTGCACTTCCACGTCTTTTAAGAAGGATATTTTGATTTCAATTTATCGGTACTTTTCTAGTGGCCTGTAATAATTTTCAAATAGCATGATTTTTTGTTATATAGGAGATCCATGGCCTTGATAACAAACGGATAATTAAAATTTCTAAATCAAGCCTTTCACATCTAGCTTTTCTTTACTAATTGCTCACTTTATTTACAGGAACTGTCTGCTAAATGGACTGAAGTCCGTGCGCTGGTGCCTAAGCGTGACCAAGTGTTGCAGCAAGAGCTTATGCGCCAACAGAGTATCCTTGTTAATATTAGCTATACTAAGTTTTTACCAGTCTTCAGGGACAGTAGGGTCACAAATCCTTGTTATTTTTTTTTTTTTGCTTAACACCACGCTAAGATAACGAAAGGTTGCGTCGTCACTTTGCTGAAAAGGCCAATATCGTTGGCCCATGGTTAGAACGCCAAATGGATCAAGTGACTGCCATTGGTATGGGCATTCAGGGTAACTTGGAAGACCAACTGACCAAACTGAAGAACCTCGAACAACAAGTTATCACATACCGACCTCACTTGGATGAACTGGAGCGCGTGCATCAAGAGATTCAAGAAGCTATGATCTTTGAAAACAGGTGGGATGATGATGACCTTTCCTCTACAGCTCATTTTCAAAAGATTTTCCAGCACTTCAGCTTGATGATGGGCATTTGTCTTGCAGATACACTCAATACACAATGGAAACTCTGAGAGTTGGCTGGGAACAGCTTCTCACCTCTATCAACCGCAATATCAACGAGGTTGAAAACCAGATCCTGACTCGTGACTCCAAGGGTATCACCCAGGAGCAGCTGAATGAGTTCCGCATGTCTTTCAACCACTTCGACAAGAACCATACCGGAAGATTGGCACCTGAGGAATTTAAGTCGTCCCTGGTTAGCTTGGGATATAGCATCAGCAAAGATAGACAGGTAATGCAACCTGTTTCTTGTCAGAGACTTGCCTAATCAATAGGATTTCAAAAAAAAATTACTAATTATCTGGAACTTTTTGCAAATGTTTAAGACGATTTTAGTCTTCAAAGTAATAATAAGTGTTTTGTGGATTGGCGCTAAAGAATTGTCACGTATTATTGACAATTCAGCTTTTGCTAGAAATTGCAGACAGTCTCAACTGATGAGATTGCTTGAAATGATAAAATAAAGCCATCAAGTTCCAGCTTTTGTTGGATTGAAATCCAATGATTTTTTTTTTACATGAAAGTTAAAAAAAAGGATAAATCTGTTGAACTATTCAAATTTACCTGACCACATACTCAACACCATATTAAGAGCAGCCATCTTGGATTCTTAAATAGCCAGCTTTGCTCAAGTACATTGATGGCATTCTGCATTATTTGATTTAGTGGAATTTTTTTTAAAAAATAAATTTGTTTTCTATTTCTGTAGGGTGACACCGACTTCCAACGCATAATGACTATTGTAGATGCCAACAACACTGGCTATGTGCACTTTGACGCCTTCCTAGACTTCATGACGAGAGAAAGTACAGACACGGATACGGCCGAACAAGTCATTGACTCTTTCCGCATTCTTGCAGGGGATAAGGTTAGACACGAGTTTCATAGATATTCCAAAGTCGGCTGTATGAAACAATTTTATCAGTAATTTGCTACAACGAGCTCCTTACTTTCCAACGTTTAGCCATACATCACTGCCGAAGAACTGCGCCGAGAATTGCCACCTGATCAAGCGGAGTATTGCATCCAGCGAATGGCGCCATTTAAGGGACCTAATGCCACGCCTGGTGCCTTGGATTACATGTCATTTTCAACTGCGCTTTATGGAGAGAGCGATCTCTAAGCTTTTTTTTTTTCGTCTTTTCTTTTTTGAAACATGAAATTCGCACTCTCGTTTTGTCACTATCATCACAATCATCAGGAAAGCAAAACGGGACAGAAAATCTGCACTTTGCGCCCCACTGCAAATCTAATCACGAACTTTTCCCCAAGTCCAGAACTCTTCAGCTTTTTGGGTATTTTTTTTTTCCCGTTTTTCTTTTTTAAAAACCAACTCCAAATTGGGCCTCTGTGTGATTCTTGCGTCCATGAAATTGCACATGTACAGTACAATTGAAAACACGTGGGCTCCGAGTCCTGCCAGCGCGAGTGTTGGTGCCTAGTCTTGAATTTCTGGTTTTGCTGTTGTCGCTGCTCTTTAACACAACACATGCCTTATTTTATCTTTCTCTTAACCCCCCTTTCTCGCAAATGTCATTCTAACCGACAGCAATGTCGACCAGCAGCTTAACTCGCTAAACAGAAAACGTTCTAACTTTTGGAATGTTATTTCTACTTTCTAAAAATTTTTTTAGAAAATTCGCTCACAGCATTTCACCAGCTGTTGAAGCGGTGAAAACCAAACGCAAGGTAAAACTTGGGTCCTTCATTTTTTTTTTTTTTGCCCTTACTTGCACTCTTTACTGTACGTGCACGATCGAAGTTCATCTTTCATTTCATGTCATTCGTGTTCAATTTAGGATAGTCAGCTCCCCTTTGCCCTGGAATCCGATATTAGGCGAGGGATCCGAAATCACGTACCTACTGAGTTCGGCCGCAATTTGATATTAGTCATAATTCGAGATGAGAATAGCTTTACGTTTTACCTTGCATTAAAAGGGGTTTCTTATGAGGGCCCGAGTACATGGACGCGTCTGGGAGTGCCGGTTTAGTGCCATCATGGCTGTTAGCATCTACCGAGCTAAGTGACAAAATGGTGGGCACCAGCAAATGGACTATTGCCTCGTGCCATTATTAAGCGACAATTTTGGCAGTATCTGGAACACGATTTTAAGCTGGCATGAATCGACACTCCTGACATGTACAGAGCACAGCAGAGTATCCTTTTTCATTTGTTTTAAATGTTAGCCGTCAATTGATGCGATGTCAGACGCTAAATTGGTAGCATTTTGAAATAAATGCGACAATTGTTTGTTGGATCCACGTTGAATGTGTCTTGAGGGATCCTATCGTACAGATAAGTGCCTGTTTGTAATAGTATTCTGGCACTGGCACAGTAGGTCTGTTGCAGAAGATGTGGCGCCACCGCTCAGTGTCACCTTTGTGGAAAGCTTTTCTGCAGTGAATGCAAAAATGACCATGTTGTCAAAATGGTGCATGAGACTACTGTAGTAGTGGCACCATGATGGGATGGCTACCTGTACCGCGTCTTCGTTGAAGTGGCTTTCTGAAGGAAGAGGAGCATAATGTGATGGTCAACGACAACATATTCGTTATAGCTGCTCTTGGCCATCTTTAACTGAGTAAAAATGAAGAAATCTTGACCGAATGTTCTATACTGCGTTGATGCAATCCCTCGTGTGCCATATTGACGCCCAAATGCTTTTGTGTTCCATCGCCTTTTGATTACCTACGAGAGGGTGTTGAAAGTAATTTGAATACACTTTTATAGTAGACTTCGGCACAATCTGCGGCAGTGTGGTCAAAATCGATAGAACGACAATAACATTTTTTGTAGAAAGAAGAGCAGTTGCATCCTCTAGGTTCTGCATCAAGTCCTCGGATCCTCACGCGCAGAATGCGTGGATCAGCGAGTCAAATTAGCAAAAGTGAATTGTAAAAATGGATTTCTGGTTGTGATATTGGCCGTGAAACGGGGGTCACGCGAGTCTCGTATGAGCACAGAACTCTGAAAACCCCGCAAGGATAGTTTCTAAATCTGGAAGAAAACAATGTGGCCTTGTATTTCAATAATATCAGACTTTTTAAAAAAGGAAAATTTTGATAGTTCTATTTTGGATGTGATATTCAAACGTCTGCCAAGTATCTTTAGTTAGTTAGGTATTTATATGCTCAGCGACGTAGGACAGCGGAATTTTTGGAAGCGTATTTTGAATTTTGCTCAGCGAGAAAAGGACTCGCCGCAGTTTTCTATCCTGAAGCAGGCTAGTTGAGCTTTTGCCACGCTATGCGTACTGCCATTTAATCAGGGATGGCAATTTTTTAATGACCGTTAGCGCATTCTATTAATTACGGTTGTGGTGTTGTAAAGTAAACGTGTCTGTGCTTCCATCCCGCTCTCACCCTTTTCTTGAGATAGCCTCCATATCAGCTATGTGCAGGATTTGATTGACAAATTTTACTTCAAATTAATTTATTCTCTAAATACTACTACAAATGTGTGTATAATATTAATGATAGCTTACGAATCGTAGAATAATGGTAGATTTTAATAACATTTGTCGATATCGGAATTCACGCAAGTGTTTCAGCATGGTCCACAGCACTCCCACCTCCCCCACCTATGCAATGAATCCAGAGTTTACGGTAATTATATGCCTATCGAATTATTGCTTTTGTAGAGTACCAAATTTTTATTTTCTGTGTTTTAATTCGCTTCGTGATTACCAAACTGTGGGCATTCTATGGACATCTATCAATAATAAAAAACCCTATTTACAATTGCCAGCTTTTGAGAAATTGTTTATTATCCAGTCTTGGGATGGATTTGAAGCCTCGATCAGTGTACTCAATGAGTACAGGGTACCCCCAGACCTGGAAAAGTCAAGGGAAGAATGGTTTATTTTGAAAAAGTCAGGGAAATTCCACGTAGTCATGTTGCGATTCAAAATTAATGCTTTCTATATACGTGGTAAGCTCTGCTCCCATTTTCCGAGTAGAAATTTGCAAAATTTTCCACGTTTTCTGAGTACACATTTGGAAAAATTTCAAACACATTTTTTACATTTTTCTACATGTAAATTTTCAAAATTGTCAGTAGTAAATTTTTCAAAATATTTTCTCGTGTTGATTTTTCAAAATATGTCAATTTTTGACATTGTCATTGGTCAGGGAAATTTTTTTTTCTCTCCAAAAAGTGACCACTCAGAAAAACGCCAGAAAATACTTCATTTTTTTAAAATTTAAATGTGTAGTCACATGGAGTTACATTTTGGAGTCATTTTAAAAAAATTTACTTACTTAGTTGCATTTTATTACCCATCGTAAAAAAATAAAATTATCAAAACATGCCTAATTTTATAATAGGGGTACTCAGACAGTAAACGGCAGTTGTGAAGCCACGTGTGTGGAAAAGAAAATGATAGCCTTGAATTGGTGTGTCGATAGCACTTGTGACATCATAACTGAATGTTAAACGTGCCATTCGTAAAGCTGCTGTTAAGAGTACCCCTAATGTTTCCTCTCGGTCTAGACTATACCATACTGTGACTATACCAATAGTATATGAAAAGACCAGTATGTCAACGCCTCCCACAGTCTTTTCCCCACCCAGGTGCTCGCAGCGCCGCGTAGGTACATTGGATTACGAGGAACGTCGTTCAATCACCAAAGCGAACTACTTCACTGAACTAGTTCATCGTTCACTAGTTCGAACCGGATTTAAAACGAACTAGCGTCAGCTGTCGTTCACTTACTCACTTGAGTCAACTAGTTCTTTTTTTTCGTTCACTCAATCATAAGCTACACTCGTTCTGGACACAGTATACTGTGTTCTGGACGTTTGAACGTCAAGTAGTGGTGCCCCAAGCTGCGTTTGAACTTACGATATGTGATCAGTGAAAATGTCTTTTAGTCTACATGAGAAAGTATCAAGATGAAACGTACGGTAAGTTAACTTAATCGTTTTATTAGATTTTTATTTAATTCGGTTAATGAATCACATTTTTATCGCGAATTCGACTGGCAAAAGAAAATGGTTGGTGAACACATGTTGGCGCGTATAACAGCCAAAGTAGAAATATGCAAAATTAAAAATCGTTTAAAAGCATTTCTCAGACAGAATGTCATAATTAAAACCCCAAAGCGCGCTGTATCATCCTGCGAATTGCCGCCATTTGAGGAGCAGTTTTAATGGCTGGAAATAAAAACTGATTATTAAACTAAACTTTAAATAGGTTTCCATTTTCGCTGCTGAATTTTGAGGTAACTTGCCATAGTTGGATCCAGTAAAACCCGACCTGTTGCGAAAAAAACTTGGTATTTTGAAGATGCTTTACGAATCGGACTTTTGACAGTCTCGAAGAAGTCACGTGTGCAATAACAGCGCTGAATTTGAGTGAATGTTTTTTTAAATCAATTAACGAGTACATTTGCACACGTGACTCGCAATTCGACTAATACAGGGTTCCCCAAGACCTGGAAAACCTGGAAAAGTCAGGGAACTTGAAAATGACCTGGAAAAGTCAGGGAAGAATGGCTTAGTTTGAAAAAGTCAGGGAAATTCAACGCAGTAATGGCGATCTAAAATTAATACTTCTACAAGGTTAGCTCAGGGCCCTTTTTCCAAGTAGAAATTTGCAAAATTTCCACATTTTCGAAGTATAGATTTGCAAACTTTTCCACGTTTTCCATTTACCAATTTACACAATTTCACACGTTTTCTGAGTATTAATTTGCAAAATTTTCCACGATTTTTGAATACAAATTGTCACAATTTTCCACGTTTTCCTAATACAAATTTGCAATTTTCCACGTTTTCCGAATAGAAATTTGCAAAATTTTCCACGTTTCCGAGTACAAATTAGAAAAATTTTCCACGTTTTCCGAGTACAAATTAAAAAAATTTCCCACATTTTCCGAGTACAAATTAGCAAAATTGTCCACGTTTTCCGTGTACAAATTTTCCAAACTCTCTAGGTTTTCCGAGGACAAAATTTCAAAATTTTCCACTTGTTCTGAGCACAAATTTGTAACATTTTCCGAATAAAAAATTTTCCCATTTTAAAAAATTTTCATACAATTTTCAAAATTGTCGTTAGTAAATTTAAAAAAATGTTTTCCAGTGTCAATTTTGGAAAGTATGTAAATTTTTCACGTTGTCATTGGTCAGGGAAATTTATTTTCAAACCTGGAAAAGTCAGGGAAGTTGAAAATCTAATTTCTGGGGGAACCCTGTATTAGAAAAATTGTCGAGAAATTTCAAAATTTCAAAAATCACTTCGTATCTATTCACGTAAT
>JAQGAO010003152.1:0-17700 GCA_034697705.1 Ommatoiulus sabulosus | reverse complement strand
AAATGACGTTTATGAAGCTAAATACCTTTTTGTTTTAAAATGTAGTTTTTGAGGCAAAATGGCGTTTATGAAGCTAATTGGCTTTTTTTGAATGTAGTTTTCGAGGCTAAATGGCTTTTTGTTTTAAAATGTAGTTTTCGAGGCTAAATGACTTTTTTTTTTAAAATGTAGTTTTCGAGGCAAAATGACGTTTATGAAGCTAAATACCTTTTGTTGTGGCGTTTTTTGTGGCTTAATGGCCTGTTTGAGGCTTAATGGCATGTTAGGAGCTTAATGGCGTGTTTGGGGCTTAATGACGTGTTTGAGGCTAAATGGCGTTTATGAAGCTAAAACCCCCGGAAGAAATTCGTAACGAAAAAAATACGTAACGATATTATCAAGTAATATCAGTCGTACAAATCAGATTCAGAACAGTTTTGACGAACAAATCCTAAATTACACGAAATAACTACAGTACCTGTATGTTTTTTCGTGAGAGCACAGTAAACAAAATAAATAAGAACCAGAGTTATTTCAGGAATGAACATCAGAAGTTCAGAACACATCAAGTTCATATTCCTCTCCGCGACGTCATAGCAACAGCAAAATTACGTACGAAACATAAATAGGCCAGAATAACTCGTCAACTATTTTGTCTACTAAATTTACCAATATTTCACAATTTTATGAATATGTTATAAATATAAAAATTGAGAACGAGGGAAATATTTCTCGAAAATGACGTCGAAGATCGATTTTTTAATTCTTGATTAAGCATAAAAGGATGATGCGAGGACTTGGTTATAACAATATTTTGGCTTAAAACCCATTACATTAGAAAATATACCGAGTTAAAAGTGTTTCGATTTAATGAACGATATTTTCAATCGAAATGTTGGAATGCACGGCTTCCGAATACACAAATTATAGTTAAAAAACACAAAAAAAGACTTTCAAAAAAAAAAAAAAAATGCGTGGGATTCGAACCCGTGTAAAATAATTGCTGTAAAAAAACCATAAAAAATAATGTAAAGTTGATGCGCAAGGCGGGCTCTTGCCCGTCTTGCCTCGTTAATAATACCCATCAGGGTATCACGCTGGGGTATGATGGAGCCGTCGATGCCCCACCATATAGGTGACCCAAGCTAGTATTTAGGGTCTTACCACTCCGGGTGTGTATCGGGTCTACATCACCCATCACTGTAGTACACCTCCCCAGCTGAGGAATAGATGCGTTCAAAATTCCTATTTCAAATTGGACCAAATAGAATTTAAAACAAAAAATAATATGGCAATTTCATAATCTGAATTTTACAGAAACGGTTTCTGACAGATTTCCATCGTTAAAACGTACGTACTGCTCATATATGACTGAACTTCCTGAAAAAAAAAACAAGAAGCAAAATTAATGTTAAAATAAAATATGTAATTTTTTACGTAAGAATTTCATTCTTCATCTTCTATCATCAAGTGGTTGGCATTGTCCTTTCGAATAACCATGATAAGGAAGCTGTCAGTGATGCTTTCAGTGGATGGAGGGACTGACCCTATATTGCATACCAACCAAGTATGCAAATGGTTGTGGAAGTGATGATCGTATATCGCTAAAGTGGTAAGTTTTATGTTCTTATATGCTTTTGTGTTTTACTTTATTCTATAGTTTCCTGTTTTAAGTTTTTTGATAATTGTTGCACTGCCACATGCTTTGCAATAGCAGTATCAGTATTATACTGCCATGGGTAAAATTGTGTAATGTTAATTTTTGATTATTTCGTTCTTTTTGTAATAGACACCTGATGAAGTCGTAGGTTACGTCGAAACGTTGTGTTTTTGATATTAAATCTTTCTGGTTGCCGTAATTTAAGGAGTCTAATTGTGTATTTTTTTCGTTCAAATTGTAGCAGAAATAAAACATGAAGAAAGCCACATGGGTGGCGAAACGTCGTTTGTTTTCCACATAACATTACTGGTCGTGTTTGGTTTTATTCTTAATTATATTCTACGACCACTTGAGGTGAAGATGTTTATTATGCTTCTCTAATGTAATATATACTTATAAAAGGCAAAATGCGTCCATCTTGGATTTCTATTATTTGTTAGGATCTTCGTATCCACATGTCTGATTTCTCCCAAATTTTTTGACACAACTTATTGACCCCCGGGGGTGTCATAGGGAGGGAGGGGGTCCATATAACCCCTTCCCAATTGTCGCTAATTTTATTTTCTTTACCTTTCCAAAAGGGTTGCAGACGATAGTCGTCCTTAAAGTCCGGCCAGAACATAACATTTGACTCCCAATATGGCCGCCACTTTCCATTTCTCGCTTCACTAAAAATTAGTTGATCGCCGATAATGTCAGCTGATAATGTAATTATAATGCATCGATTAGAAATAGAATTGTGCGTCGTTGATGTTTGTCTCTGGGTTTACAGATATTCATCGAGTTTGATGTTACTTTGTAATTTTGTTTGTTAGATTTCAGTAGTTTGGAATTAAGTAAGTAATCCTAAAATCTTGATCCAATATTCTGGTTTTCATGTTTGCCTATACTAGCATGCATCATGCAAAAAAAGTTTTAGCGCGCCACCAAGTGTCCGAAATATTAAACTGATGTGATGAGAAAGTTTTTAGCGAACAACACATTGCCACTGTTTCAAAAAGTCAGGGAAATTCAACGCAGTCATGGTAAATCAACATTAATACTTCTATACATGGTTAGCTCAGGGCTAAAAAAAAAATTCCACATTTTTTGAGGACTAAAAAAATTTTCCGTTTACAAATTTGCCAAGTTCTCTAGGTTTTCCGTGTACAAATTTGAAACATTTTATAGGTTTTTTGAGTATAAATTTCCAAAATTGACCCTTTTCCTAATCAGATCCTCTCACGGATTTTTGATGACCTAGCCAGCATGTGCTTTCTGCTCGTGAAAGCTGTCTATTTACTGTACATTATTAATACATAGATACCTTTCACGAGCAGACAGCACATGCTGGCTACGTCATGTGCAACTTATCTATGCGCTGAAAGCGCCATTCTATACAGGGTGGGGGCCAGAGCGCCGTAAAATTTTTAAGGCGAGTTAATCAAAAATCCGCGAGAGGATCTGATTAAGAAAAGGGTCAATTATGCTGACCGGGAATGAGATCCTGATCAGTGTGATCCGCGCTGAGCGGTAGTTGCGCGCTGGGCGGCGGGGTAGCGCTGGGCGCGTGCGTGAGTCTAAGTTCGCGCTGAGCGGAAATAAACGTACATAAATCGTTACTCGGACTCCGGGTAATGAGGTTTGTTGACTCTGCCAATCATGATGGTAAGAATGGCAAAGTCCAACTCTGAGATGAGGCATGTAGGTGTGTTTGACTTCGTACTATATTGGAACTTGTATCTACGTGATGGAGGAATGCAATATGCTCCATGCCAATGTGCAACGCATCTCGAGGGGCGTTTGTTCACGTAGATGCAGTGGTAACACGCCTCGTTGTTATTAGCAGGTGGTGGTTTGCCCACCAATGCATCTCAAAATTGAAAATCTCTGTCCGTTGTTGAGGTGGAACATAAGTGGAAGTAATGGGGCGAGAGCGTCTTTTGTTCATGAAACGTTAGTAGGCAGTGAGAGCCTTAACGTCCTCTTTGATGGAGGAGTCACGGAGAACCATATGTTGGACTTATTTGATGGTCTTGCCTGAATCAGGTAGTTTGTCTCTCCAGAAGGGAGGAGAGCGTTCCTCTTTGGAGGTAGAAAAGGAAAAGGAGTCTGCTTCTGCCTCTGTACAGTTTTTAGGTGTCTGATCTACGGGAGGATGTTTCTTTGATACGGACGTGACGGTTTTCTGAGGAAGAACAGGTAAGGTTTTCGACTTCTTTCGAGCCGATAAAGCAGTGTCATCCTTACAACGTTGTTTAGACGGTCTGCAGATAAGAATTGGAACGTTAGCTGCGCTTGAGTGGTCGAATGGAATTGGATGTGTCCACAGATGTTTAGGTGGGTGAGCTCCGGCAAATGCGGCAACATATGGCAAATGTTTGGCCCGGGCTTGATCGACCAGCAGATAGGCATCCGCGGTAGTGATAGGTCGTTTTGACCGAAATTCTATCTCAATAACACAAGGATCAGGTGGTTCGTTACCTTGTTGAATCTGCGATGGCTCATGAGTTGATGGATGACATTGCGAACCGGACAAATGTCCAGCGTCGTGAGATGGAGGAAGTAGTTCATGGTCCATTAGACGAAGAAAGGCACCGACGTGGTCCTCAGTCGAACGAAAGGTGGACACTGAGGAAGCACGATGGGCTGTGTGGCTTATATATGCCGGCATCCTCTTAGGCGAAAGCGCCGTAGAATCCTGCCGCGAGGTGGCGGTAACTGCTGGAGGATGGATGTCTACCTTGCAAGAGGTGACGTCATTATTAGTGTTATTGTCGAAACACGTGTCTTTCAGTTTCAAAGTTTTCCAATGTTCGTATCCCACGTATTCGGCAACCAATTCATCATCAGATTGGGTGGCGCCGTCATTATAAATATCAGGGTTTGCAGGATCATCATATTTGGTGACATAATGCACGGGCCAACGGCGCTTGTAAAGAACAAAAGCTGCGCATGCCGCCTTGTATTGGCTGGTATTATCAGCATGATTTTGTGCTGGATCTTGCCGTAACATTTCCATAAGAGAGGAAAAATGTCGTACCGTAAAATGCGTGTGTAAGTAAGACTTGAGGGGATTCTCAGGATCCACCTGTTGATCAATATAGTGTGTGGCAATGTCATGAAAGTAATCAACGACCGCCACACCAAAATAGTCTCTAATCGTACGTTGTATTTTGGTAAGATCCAATATAGTGACCGCCCGAAAATCAGCCAATGCTGTGGGTCTACGTGTGACCCTACCGCTTCTAAGTGTGGTGGGCAGTTTGTCAAGAAATTTGTTGAATTCCCGGGTGGAATCCTTAGACGGGGCATCAGGGATTATATCTGGGAAAACCTGGGGGTCTATTACATATGTGGAGCACCTAGCGCCCTCTGAGTTGATCGCCTACTGATTTGTGGGCGTCCGACTGCCGTTGAGCGGTGAGATCTTATGAGATAAATCCTCACCGCTGAGCGAAAGAGTGATGCTGAGCGGCACCTTATTGTTGCTGAGCGGGAGTCCGTCACCGCTGAGCGAATCTATGTCGGTGGTCAGACATGGCGGTCTTGTCGTTTCGGACGACAGAGTGGTAAATAGAGTAGGGCGATGGCCAATTTAACAGGCGTAAGGGCCGTGGAAGACTGATAGGGTAACACATCTTTAGTGTTAAATGCCCCAAGAGGTTTATTACGAGAGACGTCAGTGAGTTCAACCATGGTTGGTGTCACTATTTTGGTGATTACAATCCCAGATAGACGTTTCGGGTTCAATTTAGCCGAAATACTTTTTGACGCACTACTAACAGCATGATTCTTTAGCAGGACTTGCTGACCAGCCTCGAACGGGAGGTCCTTACACTGCCGATTGTGTTGGACACGACAGATGTCCTGCGCAGCTTCAATACAATCATTGACCGACAAAAGTGTTATAGATGTGCGAGAAAGAAACTCGGCAAAAGGGTACTTAATGAATACAGGATCTTTGCAGTGATGAGAGAAGGCAAACAGGTTATCATAAGGATGTCTAGGATTTCGGGCAAAGATAATGACAAACGGTGAGGTACCCTTATTGACATTTACATTGGTATTGAGTGCCCATCTTTTAGCCAGGATATGGATGTCCCATGTATCATGGCATGGACCCACAGAAATGGCTAGTCGGATCTTCAATTCCCGATGGCGCCTCTCATCGGGATTGGCTTGTGGGTGATAATTAGCTGTATGGCAGAGCTTGGACCCCAAGGCTGCGGCAACTTGGGCAAAAGCAGAAGATTTAAATTGTGGGCCATTGTCACAGATAAAAGACTGTGGTGTTCCATAGCGGAGGCACACCTCATTAACCAGGTTGGTGGAAATGGTGTCCGCCTTAGATTCACCAACCGCAAACAATTCAACGAGGCCTGATGTGACATCACATACAGAGAAAACAAACTTATTGCCTGTTTTTGTTTCAGGCAGTGGACCAACAATGTCAACTGCTAATGATTGAAAGCGTTCTGCTACCGGCGGGGAAGACATGGGTGTCTCAATTTTCTGAGTTACTGGTTTGTACTCCTTACATTTAACACACGCAGCAATGTGTGCGGTCACGTGCTTACGCATACCTGGCCAATAATAGCTATCCAGGATGCGTATAAGGGTGCCTGAGACCCCAGGATGGCCAGAGGTAACGGAGTTATGACAGTTCTCTAGGATCAATGTAATAAGAGAACAAGGGATGACCAGACGTGGTTTATCATCCTCTGTTGTTTTTAGTTTCCTGTAGAGGATACCATTGACCGTGAGATAGCCTCTATGGATTAGAACCCGGGCCTCAACATCCGCCTCTCCAGGAGCGGAGTTGATTGCAGTAATGATGTCACCGGTAATACCATCCCTCATTTGTTCCGTGCGAAACTGTTGCGGTGATAAACGACAGTCTTGTATATTCACTGCTTGAATAAGGACTACAGGATCACGGTGACCTGACGGTCGTGATAACAAATCCGCTAGATTATTTAATCTACCCGGAATGTATTCAATGTCAAAGTGATATTATTGAATGCTAAAAAGCCATCGGGCGATGCGACCCTGCGGGTCTGGTTTAGAGAGCAACCAACGTAATGGATGGTGAACAGAGTGCACCACCACAGGTAAACCCTCAATGTAGCCACAACATTTGGTGATGGCCCCAATGACCGCTAAAGCCTCCTTCTCAAAGGTCGAATAATTTTTCTGAGCAGAATTAAATGTTTTAGAAGCATATTCTATGATACTTATATTACCCTCATCACCTTGAGCTAGCACTGCTCCCATAGCTTCATTACTTGCGTCTGAATAAATGCGGAACCCTTGGTCAAAATTGGGTTGAGCCAATATGGGGGCGTCGCATAGGAGTGACTTGAGGTGATCAAATGCCTTCTGGCAGGCTTCATTGAAATCGAAAGGGGTATTTTTCATTAATAATCAATTGATGGGAGCAGCAATGGTCGAAAAATGTGGAATAAATTTATTAAACCACTTGCATAAGGCAATAAATGATTTCACTTGTTTAATGTCCTGAGGATAAGGGATTTGTAACACGGCGGCAACTTTCTCAGCGATTCGCAGAGATGCCCTCTGGAGTAATAATATGGCCAAGAAATTTGACTATCAGTGAAGAATTTGCACTTCGCACGTTTGAGGGAAAGTTGTGCATAAGTAAGCGGTCAATAACAGCCTGCACATGTTGAATGTGCTCGTCAAAGGTATCACTGATGACTAGGCATGCGCGTATAACAAAACGTGCCAAAAGGTGTGGCGGTGGGAAAATATCTCTGACTGGCATTATCAATGGGAATCTGCCAGTAGCAGTTCGTAAGATCCATTGTCGTCATAAATTTCTTGCCATGCATGCGGGCCAGAAGATCATCGATCCTTGGAAACGGATATGTGTCGGGAACAGTGACTTGATTCAATTTGCAGAAATCGGTCACCATCCTATAGTCATCAGAACCGTCGCGTTTTGCAATCAGAATGGAGGGTGCGGCCCAATCAGAGCTCGCGGCTCTTATGTATCCTTTTGCCAACATGGCATCAATTTTAGACTTGAATTCAGCTCTTTTCTTTGGGGAAATTGTGTAAAGTTTGGTAGCGACTGGACGGGTGCCCGGTAGTATAGATATAGACTGAGGTTGAACAAGCGCGGCGGCTGATGGTTCACTAAAAACCTCAATGTTCCGGACAAGGAAAAGATTCACTAGTCGCCTCTGAGAGGGAGTTAAACTCGGAGCTTCATCATGTTGAAGTTCTGCTTGAGCAATGGTTATTCGAGAACAGTTTATTGAGGAGTCAACTGGTGTGATTGAGTCTGCCCCCCATCAGCAGGAGTATCACCAATAAGCCATGATTGGGTAGGGGGGTGAAGAATAATCGAATTTCGAATAAAGATGTCCATTCCCAAGATGAGGATCTTGTTGGAATAAGACGGAATAAGCGTGATTGTAATTGGTAATTGCTGATCACGAAGCAAAACCGTAGTATGAACAATATAAACTTTGGTAGGGACAGGCCGTTGATCAGCAAGTCGAACAACTTGTGTGATGGGAGTCATTTTCACTCCCTTGGCGAGGAGTTGGTTATAAACATCTCGTCCAGCTAATGATGCATTGGAACCAGAATCAAGATTCTTCAATCATGTTACTGGTCAGACTAAAAGCTGATCCAGTGCGGACTTGAGGCAATAATATATTTGCGGATAAAACTGCATCCGTTTGTTTCCTACCACACCCATTAGGACAGGAGAAGATTGTGACATTTTTCATGCCACAAACTGGACAACCTCCCGCAGACGGGGTACTGGTCTTAGAAGGACCTGGTGTCGTACGATCCTCGGTGGATCGGTCATGAAATTGTCGAAACGGTTGGTAGGGGCGATGATGCGGGCCCTGATGGTGATTAGAAAATCTACCTCGGTAATTGGATACTCTGTTGTTGGGAGTGGTGGGATTGGTAGTAGACCCAGAGGGATTAGAAAAGGGGGGACTTGTGTCTGGAACACCTTTGTCCACCCATAGACCCGCATTAGTTAGAACTTTCTCAGACTCCAAAGCCTGATGCCATAGATCGTTGGTATTTGTAATGCCTTCAAGCCACATGTGTCGTTTGATTTCTGGGTGTAGAGCATGGAACATAGTACCTGCTGGAGAACTTTGATCTCTGGATCTAGACAGTTTGTTGAAAAGATCTTGCATCAATGTAAGAAAAATAACAACGGGTTGACCTTCCCGTTAATGCATCTTAAATAATCGTAGTGAAATAGAGACATCAGTCTCTATACTACCGTATTTCTTTCGAAATGCTGCCACAGCTTCTTAGAAGGTCGGTAATGACTTAACTGTGGTACACCACCATTCTTTGGCCTCAAGTTTCAGTAGGCCATACAAGGTGCCATGTAAATATTCGTCCGAGACGTTATATCTAGTCTGATGATTCAGGAGATGGCCAATCCAGGAATTAAAGAGTTTCCTGTTGCCACCAAATTTGCCCACTGTTGTAACAATCCTAACCTCATCTTTGAGATCCGGAGTAGTGGTGGAAGAGGAAGTGACACTGGGCTGTAAGATTACGGTGGTTTGATCAGCCCAGGTCTTGTCCACAATCTGTGCTGGACGCCATGGTTCAGTAAGACGGGTATCTCTATTTCGTGAATTAAGGAGTGCAGTGTCCATGGAGGAAGTGGAAGGACTCGCAGTGGATGGTAAAATGGATGTACCACTAGAAGCGGCAGAGTCGGTCACGACCGGAGTAGATATGCGACTCAACTGATCTGATATTGCTTGCAATTTTAAGAGTAAGGCGACTGTGGCCTTCTCAGATGCATCAAGAAAAGCTTGAATATTGCGGACTTCATCAGCCTTTTTGCTGACGGCTTGCGAGATAGGATGGTTGAGATCCAGGAGTTGAGTGGCATTGGAGATGTCACCAAGATCATCATTTAGACTAAGAGATTCAGTATTATTGACAGGGGAAAGTTGACCTTCCAACGCTGACCAATTAGGTTTTTGAGCCAACTCGGTAAAATTCAAAAGACCGAAATATACGGCGAAAATAAAGATGGGGTTGCGTAAGTAACGTGACACGAGTTGGGCACCAGTTATGAGGGGAGTTATTCTTCCTTATGTGCAACGAGGACGTTCGTTGAGCGAAAGGGACGCGTTAAGCGGCGTTGCCACAAACCGAAAAAGTTTCAAGTTTTAAGTTAATTTGGTTTGGTGATAGTGTGTGCCAAACTTAATTGAGACTCTTTGAGTTCCGAACGCTAATTTTTTAACTTTCACAGGGTTCCCCCACATATTTCATTTTCAACTTCTTTGACTTTTCCCTGACTTGCCAAGTCCATGACTTATCAAGGTTTAAAAAAAAATTCCATTACCAATGAGAATGTAAAAAATCCACATACTGTATTTCCCAAAATTAACACTGGAAAATATTTATAAAATTTACTAACGCTAATTTGAAAAATTACCTAGAAGGAACGCGTTGAGCGGCGTCAATTACGCTAAGCGGGAACGAGATCGTTATCAGTGTGATCCGCGCTGAGCGGTAGTTGAGTGCTGGGCGGCGGGTAGCGAAAAGCGCGTGCGTGAGTCTAAGTTTGCGCTGAGCAGAGATCTCGACTGGACTAGTGCTGAGCGGTAGTCTGGACCTGAGCGGTGTTCAGATTGCTGAACGGCTCTAAGAAGAACGCTAGTGGGTGCGCGCTGAGCGGACAGAATAGCGGAAACGACTTAAAGTGAAACGACAATGATTTTATTGTAACCTTTGAATACAATAAAATAAAACAAGCGTTCTTTTCTTTGCAGCAGCAAGGCAAGCCAAAGAAGCAGGTAGCAGGTCTGCTGGGGCGTCTAGTTCCGGAGAGACTGCTGGAACCTCGTGTTGGTTGCTGCTTTATACTCCCGTGACCCGGGCCTGCTTCTCGGTGATTGGTGAAGGTGATAATCCTTACGTCGTTCTTCTGACGTCCGATGGTTGCCTCTTAGTTCCCGCTCCCTCTGGTGAGTATCGTATGATTCCTCTCGTCATAAAGTTTTGTGAATTTGGACTCGGAAAGCGTGGAAAATTTCGCAAATTTGGACTCGGAAAGCGTGGAAATTTTCCAAAGTTCTCCATGGAAACTTTTCCAAATTTTACAAATCTGTAATCGAAAACAATTGGAAATTTTGCAAATTTTTACTGAATTGAAGAAATTGTTACTTAAATTGAAAATAAAATTCAATTCCATTAAAAACAGCTAAAGAAATAAATTTAATTTCAATTTCATTTTAAAATCAGAAAATCAAATATTTGGGGATATTAATTTTTTAACCACAATTGAAATTAAGTCGAAATGAAAAATATTTCTACATTGAACAATAATTACGTATAAACGTACAAGCAAGAATTTGTCACAACAAATTGCAAGAAATGAAAAACATTTAATTAAATGTACCAAACCAATTAAATGTACGAAAAAATAGAAGATTATAATCATGTCCGAAATAACTACCGATTATAATGTCCGAAAAAATGCCCGAATGCTGCAGAACACACAATTTAATTTTTTAAATTGCGCCTGTCTTTTAATTATAAATTTAAACATTAAAAAGGATTTACCGTATATTAATTGTTATATATCAAATCGCCGAAATTAGCTTTGTTAAGTTATTGTAGAACAGACGTCCCATAAACGGGATAGGTGGCGCCCCTCGCAGCCTTCAACACTCAGTGAAATTCAATTCTAGCCCTGTTCGTGGAGGCTAGAGGGGAAGTTTTTTTAACTTTTTCAAGCTAAGTGCTATCGACACGACACGACAAAAAAAAAACGAGAAAAAAAACGTACAGCAGTGGCGCGGATCGTCATGAAAACGACGCGTTTTACGTCATTTTGGCGGCCAATACTTTTTTAGGAACTGAAGTGAAATCCGATGTAGTTTTGAAATTTATTTAATTAAAGTCAGAGATAATAATTTAAAGGATAAGATTTACAATACAAAAGTTATACTAAAGTTAATTTACATAAAAACGCATGAAGCGGGACACGTCCAGACGTGGGGAAGTCTCTGGTGAGAAGGAGAACGAACGCACAGGCAGCGTTCTTTATATACCTGAATTTAGGGGATTGAATTTAGGGGATCGCACGAACGCATGATCCCCAATGCGGTGACGCATAGGGGATCGCACGAACGCACGGGCAACGTTTTGCCGGTGATGCATAGGCTGCGTGCAATGCGGCGGAGCCTTGCGGTGCAGCGCACGCGCAAGGATGGCTATGATAATACCGCCACACTTTCATGTTTTTTTGCTTTTTTTAATGTCGTAAGGATACTTCCGTAGCATAAAGCCCCACACACACACAAATTTTGGATTTTACCATTTAAGCTTCGACTACGTCTGTCGCGTACATGGTTTTTATGATAAGTCAGTGTCAACTGTAGAAACAAGTCATATTGTTAATGTATGCTATATCTAATACTACCTAGCTTAAGGGGGACTCCTAAAAAGCGATTAGCACCCATCCCCACCCCCAGTGGGTCGTTCAAAAATCGACGCCTAAGGTGACAATGGTGGAAATCGGAAACATTGTCAGTTTTTTTAAAAATCAACGAAAAAAAGAGATATAAAGTGTAGCCAAATCGGCGACTTACCCTCTGTTTCCTAGACTTTTTGTTTCACTGCAAGTGATCCCGTTATTCCGTGTCGACAAATTACAGGCGAGGAACATTGTTATCGACTAGTTTTTGCATGGAATACCTAGTTGATAAGTGACGATAACAATGGCCGTTAGCGCAAAATTCAAATGCGTCCCTCGCCTCCAATTTGCCGACACATCATAACGGGATCATTACCAGTGAAACAAAGAAGTCTAGGCAACCGAGGGTAAGTCGCTGATTTGGCTACACTTTTTATTTCTTCTTTTCGTTTATTTTTAAAAAAACTGACAATGTTTTCTTTTTCCGCCGATTTCACCTTAAGCACCGATTTTTTGAACGACCAAATGGGGGGTGTGAGGGGGTGCGAATCGCAAGGATAAATATATTTTTTATTGAACTCAACATGTTATCAAATCCCTCGCCTGCACTCTGGGTTCACACCTTGGACCTGTGTGGACGAGTTATAAGTATTAGAACATTTTTCTTACCTATCACGAGCAAGGTGGCTAAGAGCTTAACACTCTCGCCTTGCATTCGGTAGACCCAGGTTGGCTTTCCAGGTCGGCTTTCCTTAATTGTGGTTTTGCATAATTTCCCCCATATTACTCCAGGCGAATGCTGGGATAGTTCCTATATTATAATCGGCCATGACCGTCTACTTTTCCTATCCTATTCTCGTCGTTAATGTCCCAATTATGTGAAATATAATTTAACTGTCATGTTGGGATCCATCATCTCCAGACTTCTTAGTCTGTCTTAATTTGCATAATGATCCCCCCTGCCAAATGATACGATGTACTGACTGCAGGGTTAAGATTTGAATTAAATTAAATTGAAATATTGATTTTCCGATTGACCCCTCTCAATAATACAAACCTAACCTGAATATACGACAAACAAACCTGGAAATGCATATTAGATCTGGCGTGTGGTTTATTGAGGGCCCGCCATATGCCACTACTTTTTATATCGAAACTCTTTAAGTTTTATGTATAGATTCTTAATGACATTGTAGGCAAGACAATTTCTGATATTAAATATGACCTTGAAATCACGAATCCGTTGAATGGATTAAGGGTACACGATAGCCACAAATTTGCATCATTACATGCCATAACCTTATACATCAATGCACCATGTAAAAGTACTGTATAAAGTTTAAGAGACAGAAACTAAAACAAATTTCGCATTTAAAACTTTTATAATTAAAAACAAAATATACTTAAAATCAATGTGTGGATTACTTATCACGGATTACTTCGCCACGGATTAGCTGAACCTAAACTCATCAAACCGGACAGATCATCATCCTGGAAATAAGCGAGGAGGCAAGTATTGAAATATTATTGGTGTGGAACCATGCTTACCGTGCTTTTCCATCTGTTCCATGCCTTGAAAGAAAACTGCATGCAGTTTCCTTGTTAACATAGTCCTTGTTAGCAGCATTTATTAATATGTTTGTGGCGTCCTCAACTGTAGTGCCCCTTTCACGTGCTCCACGGCCTCGCCCATCCTGGTTGGAAAGCGTCAGCAAAGCTCGTCGGCAACTGTTTCGTGTGGCCGTCCCTGCGCAAGGATCCATCATTCAAAAACACCAAACCGTGAAGCAAGGCAGTCTGGAGACATCACTTGTTGCTTAGAAGGGTCAAGTGTTTATGCTTCTCCAGGTCTGTCTTCATCACAAGATCTTAACTTCCAAAAGCAGTGGAGAATTTTTAATGATATGACTACTAAATTTTGAAAAAGATGGATCAAATCACTGGCTAGGAGGGCAAACTGTTTCTGGAAATAATACCTGTTCAAGTTGATGGTCTTACCATTATTACAAGTGAAAATGCTGCTAGAAACTGTTGGTCATGAGGATGAGTTTCTAAGGTGTTTCCTGGTTTACATGGTAAACCTGTGTTGAAAAGTCAAAATAAAAATAGGCCAAAAGAAATGACTAGTAGATAAGATCTTCGTTGTATGTAAGTCCAGAATAAGCAATGTTAGGCGTTTAAAGTCAGTTCGAACACTTAGTGGGGAAAATGTTCTGTGTTTTAAATATTTTTGTGATAAATCTTTTCCTTTGCCCCTTGTAGTTTATATATTGCCTGCTAGAAGAACCATGCATGTGTATTTATGCTCATGCAAAAAATTTTATTTGTGAAATGGAACTTAAGAGGGGCAAAGAGGTAAAATAAGAGAGGTTTTCCAATTTTATGCCAGTTTAGTCATTTGCAGATATTTTCAATTAAATTTTGTAAATTGCTATGACAATTTATCAGTTCAGTGCTCAAATAAATACTTTACTTTTCGACAACCTTTGATTGGCGAGTTGGTGGTTGTACTTTCAAAGTGCTGTCCCAAATAGGATATTCAGGACATTTATATACTTTGGAGCTTAGCATAGCGATGCCACACTGCTCTGCTGTAATGCTGGGCGAGTCTGTGTAATGCAATTTCTCTGGAGGAGTTTCAGGATCAGTAAAAATAACATCAGTGACCCTGACTTTAAGCCTACAAAACATGGCTAATTTTTATAACATATATGATACATCATAGGTAAATCATTTTAACCTGTTTTATTGATCGTGACGATGTACAGCAAGGTTACCACACTTAAAAGTGTTCATGGCTTGTTTAAAGACAGGACAAAACAGGGTTAAAACAGCAGGTAGAGAATGACATGAATATTAAGCCCTTCTTAGGCTGGTCTAAAAGGTTTTAGGTCTCTGATTTATCTCACTTCCATTTTGTGCTAATACAAAATCCTAAAGCCACCAAAGTCGAAGCTGTCAATGATGGACCAGTTCCGGAAGGCACAATGGTCAATTCGGCTTCCTGGGCTGCCCTGGATTCTTAACCACATTGCCCTAGAAAACGAAAGAGAATATTTGATGAGATCAAGCTTGCTTGGTTAGTTTTTAATACATTTGAGTTTTCAATTGTCTGTTATGTCATACAATGGCCAAACCTGTAACCCCCTTAGAGAAAGATGGATTAAAGAATCATTACAAGGATTATTTTTTCTTTACAACAATGACCATTTGTTTAATGGTCATTGGTTTAAGGGGAAATGCTGAAGTTGATTTGCACCCATGCCCACCCCAAGTGGGTCGTTCCACAAACGACGTCCTTACCGGTGCAATGGTGAGATTCAAAACACGTTCAGTTTCTTAGAAAACCAACCAAAAAAAGAAATAAACCTCTTAGCTTAATTGGCAACTTATTGCCTGTGACATAGGATGTTTTTTACGTAGTCGATAACAATGGCCGCCAGCGGAAAATTCGAACGCGTCCCTCGCCTGTATTTGCCGAACACGCCATGGCGGATACCAAAACAAGTAAAAAACATCCTATGTGACAGGCAAAAAGTCGCCAATTAAGGGGGAGTCCTAAGGTGCGATGTGCATCCCATCCCACCCTCGTGGGTTGTTTCAAAAATCGACGACGGTACAAGCAATGGTGAAATTAGAAATCTGCCCAGCCTCTCCTAAATACCACGAAAAAAAGAAATAAAAAGTTTACCTTAATCACCGACTTATTCTCTTTGGGATGTTGGATCTTTTGTAACTGTTAATGTTCCCGCCATGGCCCTTTAGGAAATTGCAGGCAAGGGATGCATTTGAATTTTGCGCTAATGGTAATTTTTATTGACTAGGCACCTGGCGGCAAAAATCCCCAGCACAGTCCCAAGCATACCTAGTCGATAACAATAACGATTTTTGCCCAATTCTCGGGTGTCCCTCGCCTGAAATTCCCGAACGTGCCATGGCGGGAACATTAACTGTTCCAAAAGATCTAACATCCCAAAGAGAATAAGTCGGCGATTAAGGTTAACTTTTTATTTCTTTTTTTCGTGGTATTTAGGAGAGGCTGGGCAGATTTCTAATTTCACCATTGCTTGTACGTACCATCATCGATTTTTTGAACGACCCACATGGGTGGGATGGGGTGCAAATCCCACCTTAGGACTCCTTCTTAAGCTAAAATGTTTATTTCTTTATTTGGTTGGTTTTCTAAGAAACTGGTCGCGTTTTAAATCTCACCATTGTACCGGTTAGGATGTCGTTTTTGGAACGACCCACGTGGGGTGGGCATATGTGCAAATCAACTTCAGCATTTCCCCTTAGCACTAATTGCATTTATAATCGATATTTTGGATACTCGGTGAACTAATTGTATCCACTTAGAAAAATGACCAAAAAATGTCAGTTACAGATGCTATTCATGAACGAAATCTCTGTCACCTGGATACAGGGACAATAACAGGAACGATTAACATATACAGAAAATAGGGAAAAAATTTAAAATTAAAATTTGGCAAAAATAGAAAAGAAAATTTAAGGTGATGAGAGACGCGATCAGGCAACACACATCGGACACGGAAAAAACAGAACACTTCATCCTTTTAACACGTAATACTTGAAAGGGTATGGGAAAGGCCACCTAAAAATCCTAGCAATGTAGATGGAGGCCATGGGTCCAAAGTTCGGACCTATGATGCTACTCACGCAACGCGCTCCCAATGCCAAGTTCAAGGCTATGGGAAAGGAAAATTTGAAGCCATGTAAGTGGTGGCTATTGGCCAAAAAATGAACACGTGCTAGGAGGGTTGAGCAAAAAACCAAAAAACGAAAAAGACAAAAAAGGATTTAATTAATTCTGGATTACGCTCTCACGGACGAAATAAGACGATTGGAAGGACTTGCAAACAAGGGAAGTAAATGAATACTTAAAAAATTATTCTTACTTTTTGCAATAGTTATTTATACCAAAATTTTAACTATGGGAAGGAAGGATCTAAAGACAGATTAGGGCACTAATGACTAAACTAACAAATTAACGTAAATAAATGCTCTAAATAATAAAATTTGTTACTTTAACTTTATTTCCACTTTATTTGAAAATTTAATTTGCAAAAATGCCAATGAACCTGCCACTACAACAGATCGGACACTAGGTAATCTTTACCAACCCCCTTTTGCCTAAATTAAATAGGTAATCTTACAAAAATCTATGGCGATTTTTGAGAAAAAATTCCGCAATATTTGCGAAAACTTTGCTAGTTTTATTCAAAATCTTAGCAATTTTTTTGCAAATAATTTTGGCAATTTTTGAAAAATCTTCGGCTATTTATGAAAAATCTACGGAATACTGGGCAATTTGTGCAAAAACTTTCACAATTTTAAGCAAATACTGGGCAACTTTTTCCAAAGTCTTAGGCAATTTTTGGCAAAAACTTTTCTTCAATTTAAAAAAACTTTTTTAATTTTTTGCTAATTCATTTCCATTTTTCTTGCAAAAACTTGTGGCTATTCTTAAAAAACTTAAATATTTAAAAACCTTTGAGGATGTTTTGTAAATATGGTGTACACGTATAATCGTTTCTAATGGCGAATTCGACTCATTACACCAGGTGCAGGTGCATGTTCTGGTGGGTGTAAACCGATCACGTGCTATGTA
>JAQGAO010003151.1:0-17700 GCA_034697705.1 Ommatoiulus sabulosus | reverse complement strand
CCAAATATAGGACAATATAGGGCATCATCGAAAATATAGGACAATATAGGATTTATAGGACGGCTGGGATCCCTGAATGTTCAGCATTCAACGCAACAAATACCAGAAAAACAAGACCCCCAAAATACAAATTCACGCAAGTGCCAACACTTACCTCCTTTTTCCCAACAGGCCTAAGAAAAGGCCAGCTGTCTTCACTGCGCACCATTTCGGTGAGCAGCTGGTCACAGGTCTTGAAGTCTAGAGGCACATCCATAGAGGCCCCACGGCGGCTGGGAGGAGTCTGTCGCTTCCTCATCCCATAGTATTCTAAGAAAGGAATAAAAATCAGTAGGAAAAACATGGAGAGAAAAGAAAGCAATTGCCGGCATTAAATAACACGAACATACCCTCGTCGGGGATTTCTGCTTGAGCGGAGCGTAGTTGACGTTTCCTTAGCGGGACTTCCCATTCACCTTCGTCGTAGACGCTGGAATGTTTGTCTGAAAAATGAGGTCCAAACCAGGATTTAATAGGTGCGTTGGCCCCCACTACCAACGCGCCTTTAGTGATCAATGCCTACCGTAATTAATGGCACGGCCAGCATTTCTGCTGGACCGCCTGGGCGAGTTCTCCTCTCTGGTATCGAGCGAATGACGTTGCTGCGTTTCTTTCTTGTTTTTGGCCGGATTCCGAGAATCGGTAAATAATTTTGTATATTCTGAAATTTGAAAGAGCTCTTACGGTTTAAAAAGATTTCTTTTTTGTTTTCTTCAGCCAATTCTTAAATAAATACCTGCCATGCCATACATTTTGCACAGTGCTTAAGTTTTCAGAACAAATTCTAACCTTAAGATTGAGTTTACCCCCATGTAAAATGATTCATCTGCCCTACACAGTAATTACTTAGATAGTCTGTTACACGTTTTATTGCTTGGAAAAAATGCAGCTCAGTGCAACGAACAGTAATGGGAGTTTATGAAAAAAAAAAAAAAAACTCTGCGTTACCCCAGAAATTTCATTTTCAACTTCCCTGACTTTTCCGGATTTTTAAACAAATTTCCCTGATCCGTGACAATGTCAAAATTGACATGTGCCAATGTTATCCACGATTTTGCAAAATCGACACAGGACAATATTCCATATTTTTCAGAAATTACAAATGACAATTTTGAAATTTTACAAAATTGGCATGAAAAAGTGTTGAAAATTTGACGAATTTGTAACCGGCAAATTTAGAAAATTTTGACAATTTCTACTCTGAAAAGGTCCAGAATTTTCAAAATTTCATCCGAAACTGTTGAAAATTATGCGAATCTAAACAGTTGACAATTTTGTAAACATGTGCAGGAAAAGGTTGAAAATCTTGCAAATTTATATTCGGAAACTGTTGAACATTTTGCAAATTTGTGCTCAGAAAACGTGGAAAAGATAGATAATTTTGCAAATTAAACTGTTCTCGCAACTGTTGAAAATTTTATAAATTTATCCTCTGAAATTGGGGAAATTTTGCAAATGGGCCTTGAGCTAATCACGGAGAGTCACTTTTTCAAAATAAGTCATTCTTCCCTGACTTTTCCAAATAGATGTCTGGGGAAAACCTGCAACTATCTTCAATAAAATGTTGATATCTTTTTAAGCTAAATTAACGAAAATATATCAGCTGTAATACAAAAAATTAACATGGTTCTTATTTCATTCTATGTTGAAGAGTTTTAGGTCTATTTTTACTCAAACAGGGTTCCCCCAGAAATTTCATTTTCAACTTCCATGACTTTTTCAGGTTTCACAAAAATTTAACTGACCAATGACAATGACAATGACAAAAATTGACATAATTTGCAAAATCGTCAAATTGACAATTTCGAAAATTTTGTATTCCGAAACTGTAGAAAGTTTGACAATTTTGTACTCAAAAAATGTTGAAAAGTTGTATTCGGAAAACGTGGGAAATTTTGCTATTTTGTCTTCGGAAAGCGTGGAAAATTTTGCATATTTGTACTCAGAAAACATGGAAAGCTGTATTAATTTGTACTCGGAAAAAGTGGAAAGTTTTGCTAATTTGTACTCGGAAAAAGTGAAAAGTATTGCTAATCTGTACTCGGAAGAAGTGGAAAATATTGCTAATCTGTACTCGGAAGAAGTGGAAAATATTTCAAATTTGTACTCGGAAGAAGTGGAAAATATTTCAAATTTGTACTCTGAAAACGTGGAGAATTTTTCAAATTTGTACTCGGAAAACGTGGAGAATTTTGCAAATTCATAAGTCATTTTATCAAATTTTTAAATGATAAAATAAATTGAACTTACTTTGTAGCGTTATGGTCGGCTTGCACTTCTTAGCCAACGGTTTGTACTCGCAGCATTTCGGACAGTCCCAAATGCCTCTGGGAACCCTCTTCAAAGGGGGATCAATGCACTCGAGGTGATACGACAGTGGGCAATGATCACAGCAAATTAGATGTCCACCTTTGCCACAAACCTCACAAATGTCGCTGTTTAAGATTTTATCATCCACGCTAGAATCATCGGTAATGCTACCAGCATCGCTAAAATTGCAATTTGGGAATAATTAAAGAGTTTCGAATCACAGGCGATTCTCAAATGCTTGCCAAATTTCAACCAACCTTTCCACAATTGGTCGTTTCCTTCTCGAAGAGCGAGTCTCGTGAGATGACTCGACATCTGCTCCTTCTTCGTTCTCTTCCGCACCTTCTTCCTCATCTTCCTCTTCAACTTCCTTTCTAGGAGGCTTTCTAGATTTACGAGGCGACTTTTCCTTGGGACTACAGACCTCGCAAAGCCATTCTCCTTCAGGTATTTCCTATCGAGTTCATAAAAAGATGGTAAATGCAGAATTAAAAAAGATGTTTAAGTAGTAAAATGTTGAAACAAATTTATTCAGACCCCCCCCCCTCGCATATATATAGAAAAAAGAAGGATTCTTTCACTGCCAAACTTTACTCCGTAAAGCCTGTAGCACTGGCCTTTGTTGACCTGCAGCGATTTACCTTTTGACATTTTTGGCCAGCAAAAAAAAATGTACTTGCACGGTACATCGTCTATTACCGTATTTTACGGACCATAAGACGCACTTTTTTATTCAAAAAATTGCCTCCAAAATTCAGGTGCGTCTTACACTCGAAATTAATATAAAAATGTCCAGTGTTTGATTTAAAATTCCCGCCAGTCTTAAAAATGGTCATATATTCGAAGCCACGGGAAACCTATCTCTATCCGGCAACATTGGATTCAACTGGCAACAGCAAGGCACTGATGCGACGAACATGAGTTGAGGGGATTCACAAGCTTGTGTTATCGGTAACAGTACAATATTTTTGTTAGTACCGTAGCTAGTTTTGCAATGGAAAACAATAAAAGGTATTCATATGATGCGGGTTATAAATTGGAAGTAATAGCATATGCAGAAGAACATGGTCGGTTCGGTTTTAAAAAATTAAGACGTGTCTTATAGTCCGTAAAATACGGTATGTAAACATAGAATTCCCATAAACTACATGTATGTACATGAACGTTGATGCCTGATTCACAATGCATAGACGAATGATGGGGACGATCAATGGCGCCATCTTGAAAACGTCACACTGCTGAGCGATGGTAGACATCTTATGGAGTAAGGGTACGTTCACGTTGAAGCGTTTTTCAGTCGCTTGCCAACAAGTGTCGCTTAGTGGTATTGCAGACGTTTGCCACTAAGCGATACTTGTTGGCAAGTGACTGGAAAACGCTTCAACGTGAAGGTACCCTTACGCAGCGTTACATATGGGGCTACATCACGTGATCTTTACAACGAAACAACAATTGACCCTTTTGCTAATCAGATCCTCTTGCGGATTTTTATGGATCTATCGAAAGACCTTTAGCGACGCTCTGGCCTCCAGCTCTACATAGAACGGCGCTTTCGGCACATAGATAAGTTGCACTTGCCGTAGCCAGCATGCGCCGTCTGATCGTGAAAGCTATCTTTACATCATTACTACATACAATACTACGGTATTTCGATACAGTACTTCAGATATTTCAAGCCATTGTAAACCAGGCTTGAAAGCGCAGTTTTTTTTGTCTTTCAAAAAAGGGCGAAAGGCAAAGCGCCACAGGTCAGCACAGGCCAGTTCTAGCAGTTTTATGTGAGGGGGTCAGAAGAGTTAAATGGTCAATTGAAGGCCATGATTAAGCACAGTAATTTCATGAAAAAACTATATAAAAATAGAGGTCTCCTAAATTCCTCAAATTGTCTTACTTTGAGAGGAGGTTTCAAACAGTACATATGATGGCCTCGATCACATCCATCGCAAAGAAGCATATGCTCGGCATCTTTCTTACGCCGACAAATTCGGCAACGGGCATTAAGTGCGGATCTCGACCAGGCAACGCATTTCTCGAGTGTGGCAAGATGAACAAAAAGTTGCGAAAGGCTGCTAGTGGACATCAAAGAGTCCTCCCAACGTTCGGCGTATGATTTGTGACGTGTCTTCGAAGATGAAAATTCTTCTTTGTCAGGAGCTGAAATCGCAGAATGCATCCTTGGAAAATTTTGCTTATGGCAATGAGGAGCAAAAGTGAAAAAACAACTTACCTAGAGGAGCAATTAAATATTTAATTTCTATGCCCTGATAGATTTGCAGCAATGCTGAAGCCATCTGAACGACCACATTGGTAACAGGAGTGTCCACCTCAACTTTGATTTTAATGCCCTCCTGTTTGACATCTGGGTCAATCCCATTGGTTAGTGTGGTTGCACTTTAAGAAATAAAAAAATTGCAAGCACATAAAAACACTTTTCACAGATATATTTTCTCAGTAAATAACAAAAACATGTATTAAAATCCCACTGTATTTATAAACATGATTATAGTTAAAACAGGGATACCCCAGAAATTTCCTTTTTCACATCCCTGACTTTTCCAGGTTTTAAAACAAATTTCCTTGACCAATGACTATATCCAAATTGACATATTTCAATGTTAACTACAATTTTGAAAAACATCCCAGATATATTTTGCAAAATTTACTAATGACAATTTTGAAAATCTTGAAATAATAACAAAGAAAAAGCAATTTTTTTACAAATGAGTTTTCTGAAAATTTGACCAATTTAAGTTCGTAAAATTTTGCAAATTTGTACTCTGAAAAGGATCAGAATTTTGCAAATTTGTACTCTGAAAAGGTCTAGAATTTTGCAAATTTGTCCTCGGAATCTGTTGAAAATCGTGCTAATTTGTCCTCGGAATTTTACAAATCTGTACTCGAACACGGTCGAAAATATTGAAAATTTGTGCTGGAAAAGGTTGGAAATTTGGCAAATTTATATAACAAAATGTTTTTAAATTTTGAAAATTTGTCCTCGAAAACATTTTAATATTTGCAATTTTGTACTTAGAAAATGTGGAAAATTTTGCCAGTTTGTCTTCAAAAAAGATCGAAAATTTTGCAAATTTGTCCCCAGAAACTGTTGAAAAATTTGCAAATTATCCTCTGAGAAGTGAAGTTCCTGACTTTTTCAGGTTTTCCAGATCTGGGGTCCCCTGTATAAGATGTTTAGGAGATTTAGGGTAGATTTGAAAACCTCCAGATTTAATTGCAGTGAGTAGATGGCCCATGTAAAACAACTTTGTGAAGAACAGGGGACATTCATGCATTTATATTAAATAACATTAGATTTCAAATTAATGAAAACATTAGATTCCCTTGACTGCGAGGAACCTCGCGACCCATTGCCACGACTTCAAATCACATAGGAAACAAAAGTGGTAATGATAAATTGCAAGAAGCACAGTCGAAGCATTTCACAGGAAGCAACATTGGAAAAACATACAAAAACCAAAGTTAGGACAGGCAACTCTGGTCTCCCAAATACAAGTCAAAATGTTTTACCACTCGGCTAAACTGTATCAATTTTGGCCGCAAAGGAGGTGCTAGCAATTTTAAAAGTAACGCTGATAGTTCCTAATCCTTGGAAACTATTTTGCAATCAATCAGGGTTCCCCCAGAACCCTTTATCAATTTCCCTGACTTTTCCAGGTTTTAAAAAAAAATTCCCGGACCAATATCAATGTAAACAATTGACATATTTTGTAAAATCGACACTGGAAAATATTTTTAAAAATTCACTAACAACAAATTTTGAAAACTAACCTAGAAAAAAGATGGAAAATTTTGCTAATTTGAACTAGAACAACCTAGAGAATATTGCAAATTTGTACTCGGAAACCCTAGAAAATTTTGCAATTTTTGTACGCGGAAAACCTAGAAAATTTTGCAATTTTTGTACACGGAAAATTCATCTTTTCCAACTGGTGCTTCAACAAGGAGAAGTGTTTAGTCATGAGGATCTCCCATAAAAGGGCTAAAATCACACCTGACTACAATCTAGATGGTGTTCCTTTAAATGTTGCTTCGAGTGTAAAGTACAATGTACCTTGGGATCACCATCACGGACAAAATGTGCTGGGGTACACATATTGATAAAATGACTGGCGCAGCAAATCAACGCCATAGATTTGTCCAAAGAATCTTCAGAAAGTGTCCTCAAAATGTTAAAGAGATTGGATACTTGTCATTAGTAAGACCTCTTCTCGAGTATTGCTCCCCCTTTTTGGAATCCCTACAGGGTGGGTAGAGCCCGAGAACTCGAAATGGTACAGCGCAGTTGCAAGATTTGTCATGGGTAAATATCAGCGAGACGAGAGCATTAGGCTACCCAATTGATAGAGTGTCTCCAGTGGGACTAACTCGATTCATTTCACGAGTTAACCTTTGAATTTTTGAATTATTTTCATGTTTTATTTTTTATTTTCAAAAATTAACAGAAAAATGTGATGTTTAGAAAACTAGACATGTAGATTACATAATTCAACATTTTAAAAAAATTTCACCTTGGAAATCAGGGAACTTGAAAATGTCTGGAAAAGTCAGAGAAGAATGGCTTATTTTGAAAAAGTCAGTGATCCAAAATTAAAACTTCTACATGGTTAGCTCAGGGCCCATTTTCTGAGTGCAAATTGCTAAAATTTTCCACATTTTCCGAAGACAAATTTGCAAAAATGTCCACGTTTTCAATTCAATTCAACCCAGTACCCTACTATCAGTAAATGAATACCATGTGGTAGGGGGGTGTAATCCATCAACCCAAATTATTTTGTAGTTACCACCACATTAGTGTGGACCCCAACATCATTGCAAAATTGAATTTCGTGAAGCTTAAGGCTATCCTATGGAAGAGAGTTCCAAAGTCTAATGGCATGCAAGAAATAAGACCAATAGAATGGATCCGAATGGGCTCGGAGTTCCATAAGTTGACTGGAATGATAAGTTCTACCACCTCGGTGGGACTCATTGCGATTAAGACAGGAGGCTCAATGCTGCAGCATGGGCCTGTTTGAAAAATTTAAATATGTCTATTAATTCAAGTTTAGTGGAGGGAAACTTTAAACGTAACCACCGAGGTGGTAGAACCTGTCATTCCAACCCACTTATGGAACTCCGAGCCCATTCGGATCCATTCTATTGGTCTTATTTCTTGCATGCCATTAGACGCTGGAACTCTTCCTTTTTTCAGTTAATTTTTGAAAATAAAAAATAAAACATGAAAATAATTCAAAAATTCAAAAAGTTAACTCGTGAAACGACTCGAGTTAGAAAATTTCTAAAAATGTTAAGTCTTTTAAAGGAAACTTTTGAAAGAAGGAGTAAAGAGAAAAAATGCTTTCAAAACGTCCTACAAATCTACAATACAGATGTAGGGTTTTGTAACAACTCCAAACAACCTCATTTTGCATTTTCAGAGTTCTGCTAATTCTTTTCTGCATTTTTCTTCAAATTAGTTGACAAATTAGATATTTACTGAGCTGCTTGGTTTCCAGTCTTCAATTTAAGATCCTGCCGTTGACCACACTGAGAAACACTACATATAATGAGCCCTACCTATTGTCCGGGAGAATTCCATTGCTGAGAGACTTCGTCGGCGTGGCCTCACGCTTGGCACCCCAAATCAACTCCTCGCACTGCCGGTCATATGACTGTTGTTGAATGGCCTCCCGCCAAACCATGCGATCTTTGACTTTCACGGATCCCAGTCCACCAGCATAGATCTTCTCTTCCATTTCTAAAATGGAGTCCCGGAAGGTCAATTCGAGGAAGTCGTGCATGGTGGTGCCCTCCGGATAGACGGCAATAGTTTGATGCAGCCGGTTGGACTTCCTCACTTCTTGTTCACGAGGAAACTCCGGGCCGATTGTTTCTATCTTCACGTTCAGCTTGGACACCGGGCACCTTCCAACCGACTGCACCACCCTTCTCTTCTCCGCCACCAAGATCTCTTTCAGGCATCCCTCGCGGAAACCTCGTGGATTCAAGGATCCGATCAAGGATTCCACATGTCCGACAGTGGGGTAGAACCCCCACCGCACGCAAGTCCTGTGCCCGTGTACGTCGCACGAGTCACCCTCTCCGTTGCACATTCCAAAGATGGTCTGCTTGACATCGCTGTCATCCAGCAGCTCCGACTTCACGCTGGCTAATCCCGCGAGTTTGGAAACACTCGAATCCACGATCCCATTCAAAGTGGGGTGGTTGTCACTTAACAACTTGTGGCTGCGATGCCCACTGTTCGGGTTCTGTCCAACCTGGCCGTTGGCCTCATTCTCCTTGTCGCTGGCATTGTGGTTCTGCTCGACAGATCCGTTTTTCTGCCTGGCCATGGTGATGGAATTATTGAAGGAGGTATATGGGTTCGAGTTTGGGTTATATGGCGTGGGCTGCGACAAGCAGTTACCCACAGTGGTATCTTCATCCTCGATGAACAGTCCTGGAAGGGCGTTGAACATCCAGTAGCGGCGGTAGGCGCGATCCCTTCCTAGAGGAAACATTGCACCACGATTCATGAGCCTGTTCACTGTGTCCGACAACTCCTTTTCTTTCTTCAGGAACTCCTGTTTCTGCTTCATTTCCAGCGCAGATTGCTTCTCTTCCTCCACTCGCAAATCCTCCGCAGATTTCATTTCCTTGGAAGCCTTGGACTTCTCACTTTTACTGTCCTTGCCATCAGTGGAAGTTGCCTCATTGGCAGTGGCAATTTTCGCTGCTCTTTGTTCCATTTTCTTCTTAAATCTAACAAGTATTATACGCGTATATTAAATTTACAATAAGATATAAGAGCAAATAAAATCTTAATTTATTCACACTTTCTATAATAATTGCCGCGGTGTTAAATGCATCTTCAAAAGTAAGAAAATAACTTTTCCATGCATTGCAATGATTCATTAAGCTGTGGAATGATAATTTACGAGAACTAACATTTTCAAGTTAATTTAATATAGAAATGGAAAGATAGCATGTGATGTAAACAAAACTAAATACTGCATGTCTGCTTACTCGTTAAAAACTATCATCATAAATTTCATCTTAGAAAACATTTAGAATCGATTGAGTTCTACATATAAATTACGAGGGGTGTTCGTTAAGTTTCTGCAATAAATTAAAAAAAAACCTGGCTGTTACGGATTTTAATGAAATTCGGTTGAGCAAAACATGTAAACGTCTACTATTATTAAAAAAAATTCCATTTTGGAAGATACATTTTTCCCTCGAGTGTATGTCTCGCTCAAAAAACGCGCTCTGCTGGCGTTCACAAACACCCCTCGAACATCTGAAATTCAAATGTCTTACTTGAGTGTCGCCTCCTCTTTTTCTCTCCTCTGTTCCGCCCACTGCATTGTCCTAAGGTCCTGTTTGGCCACCCTTAACTTTTCCAATCTCTCTTCGATCTCATCCCGCAATGAATAATATGATAACAGCTGATTGGTTAATGCCACAAGGATTTTCAATTTGAATTCTAAGATAGAAAAAAGTATAAGTAGTAACCAAAACCTGAATTTGAGACGAAATTTGGCACCGGATTTTACGAAACGCGACTCACCGGGCGAAATGTCAAATACTGTCTGCGTAGCGAGTGCATTAAGAAGCACGGAGTCCTGCAACCGTAGCAGGACCCCAGGATCGCTAAACGGTGAATAATCCATAGACATGTTTCGCGAACCAGAAGTTAACAAATGAAGTCTGAGAACCTCAGTTAGTGTGAAAGCGTCCAAAGTCATCTTGTGAAGTGAACCTATTAAGTGCAAATGCAAAAATCAAGGCCATGAAGCAAACTTTCAAATTCATAGATTTCAACTCTTGGCTCGTTAATGAATTTCAACTAGCAAATGAACACAATTGCAAAATTCGATTTCTCTCATTGATTCGATTGATTTGCATTGATTCAATCGATTCAATTCGATTCAAATGGCACCTGGTGCCGATGGTCGAGAGGTTTACGCGCTTGTCTCTCGATCCTAACTAGCGGGGTTCGCTCCCCGGTCGAGGTCAGTGAGAATTTTGAGGATGTGCAAATATCTCCGAGTGGCGGCTCATTTGGATCAGAATTTGATCTCTGCACGTTAAAAAGATCCCTCTTGGGGGGTGGAAGTCCCCCTTCATAGGCAAAATTCCCAGGTAGGTGACGCTGGACCATCCCCTGATATTGGTGTTTAGCAATCGTGTGCCGAAATAGGCCAATGTTAAAAATCCACAAACAAACTTCTTCTAACCGGACCTACCGACCAAAGGCAAATTGGAATTTTCTTAAATGCTCAAACAAATATTTATATTTTGCAGAACCAAATAGGTCAGAATGCAGGTGCCCAAACTGAAGTCTGCTCGAGTACCCCTCAAGTATATTTTGCAACTATCGTCGCTGAAACATTCACTTGGGTCGCCATTTGAGGAAGGTAAAAGCATACAATTTTCCTAGCATATTTAATTTCGGTTTTGGTGTTTTCTAGACTATGTCATCCAGCCACAAATTTACAGAGGGCCCCAAAAACCCTTTCTGAACAACATTTTCAACACTGAAGCTACAGAGCCTTCCGACGTCCCCGCGCTTAATAGAAAAAACAAAATTCAACATCCTAACCATGATAGTAAGCGAGCCAGTCAGAGGTTGCCTTAGCTGCTTTAGCAGCCATTGCGGCATCCAGCTTGGAATGTTGCTCTCCCAACAAATCATTGGGGTTGTTCGAAACCCAACTATGCCTCCTGTTCTCGTCCTCAGCTTCTTCTTCATCCTCCTGGAATGCGAAGATGGCTCGCAGCAGCAGCTGCAAGAGATCATTGAGCGGACCTTGCACGTCCTGTTCGATAAGGGCTTTCTCAAGAAGATCCCAAGTGAATTCGTGAGGAAAACTGTCTTTCGTGGACAGCTGTTCCGAAAAATTGTGGACAAACTCGAGAACCATGACGGCGTCACCGAATAGCTCGTTGGAAATGCCACAGTCAATAGGAATCGGTGACGGCAGATCCTAAGAAGAAAATAAAAAAAAAATATCTGAGAATCCACGATCTTTGGGTTAATGCACATTATCGCACATTCCAGTTCTTCAGTGTGAATTACCATCAAATCGTCACACTCCAGATCGTCCCTCGGCTTTTGCCATTCTCTTAAACACGCAGCTACGATACGACGCTCCTCCCTCAGCTTTTCTCGCTCCTATAACAGATTGAGCATTTAGGAGTCATGATTAACAGAACAATGTAGAAATAAAAACCAAATAAATGTTGGCAAATCCATAGATAGAAAATCTGTGCCAAATACATGTGGGAAAACACACTTGTGTAGATGAGTAGTAAAATCTTTAGAAACCTTATCCTTTTCTTCCTTTTTCTTCTTCTTTTCCTCGTCTATTTTTTGTTTCAATTCCTCTCTAGCTTTCTGCCTGTCTTCCATAATTTGCCGGGCCTCCAACAGAGCTGCCATTTCTATTTCTTTCTGAGAAGTTTTCTTTTTCTTGGTGACAACTTCGGACTTTGGAGATTTTTCATTACTTCCTATACATGCCATTGGCGATAAGAGATGAGTTAAGAAGTTTCAAACATTAAGGCGATTCCACAGTCAATTCCCACGATACAAATTTCTAGGAATACATTTGTATTAATGAAGGATTATAACTTCCAGATTTATTTTCTCCTGCAGTATGACACATCTACATTTGGCAATATACATTTCTGTTAGTTTAAATTCTCCTGTTTCTTTAAAAGAAATCCAAAATCTCTTGGGCAACAATTCAAAATAAGTATTTTTTGTTTGTTTGTATGTATGTTTGTTACCTCTCGACCATCGGCTCCGGTCATAATAAGTATACAACAAATCTTTGCACATGTGATTTTCGATTTTACAAGCTAATTGATGTCTTATTTTTTTCTTGTACAACAATTACAGGCTCCAAAATTCAGAAAACTTTCCTTTATTTCACACGGGTACACTAGAGAAATGGGCGAGCTGAACTTCCGGCGAGTTTCGAGACGAAACCGGTTTCTTTGGTTTTGAAAAGCCGAGTTGGAGCAACTATTTGAGCAACGTGGAAAATTTTGCAAATTTGTACACGGAAAACGTGGAAAATTTGCAAAATCATACACGGGAAACGTGGAAAATTTTGCAAATCTGTACTCAGAAAATGGGCCTCAAGCTAACCACGCAGAAGTATTAATTTTGGATCGCCATGTCTGCATTGAATTTCCCTGACTTTTTAAAAACAAGCCATTATTCCCTGACTTTTTCAGACATTTTCAAGTTCCCTGACCTTTCCAGGTTTTCCAGCTCTGTGTGAACCCTATTATATCACTAGCATGCTGAAAAATCATGCTAGGGCTTATTTTCCGGTTAGGTCTTAGAAGTTATAATTATTCCTTAAAACAAAATGTGTCGCAAAAAAGCTTTCCATTCTGGGTATTGACTTGTAGATTGCATTAAATATTCCACTGAAAGAATTTCAAATCTTGACTCGCCTTTCTTTTTTGGAGTAGTTTTCACTTCCCCCTTTTTCTTGTCGTTCTCCTTACTCTTTGGCTTGGACCCACTGCTGTTATTTAACGGTGAACTTGAACTCGATCGTTTCTTGTTAGCCAAAGCTTCAAGATTGGGTTTGCCCCCGGCAAAAATATCGCTGAATTTCATTTCATTAATATTATATTTTTCCGTAAATTTATCCTGAAAGATTAATCAAATATTTTAGAGAATTTCCAAAGCAACTTGAATTTAGACTATTTGTTTCAAACGACATACCTTCAGAATCCATTGACTATTGCGATTTTCACACGTATGCTTGAGAAACAATCTATTTTTCTCGCGAGAATAAACTCCTTTTTTACGTCTGCACCATTAGAAATAAAAAAAATGAGTTAAAAAGAGTTCATTCGATACAATTTTACTAACATTGAAGAATGGTTACTCACAATACATCTGCAGATGTCAACACGTGTAGCTTTCTATCAGGATCATTACAATCATAAACTTGGTAACGACACTGAGTGGGGTCCAGCTCTGCACCAGTGCTCGCAGAATCCATTTCTTCTCTAAACAGATGAACACAAAATACAAAACAATATTAATTACAATGATGTGCGATAAGGTCAAATTAACCAATTAACTAACCAGACCCACCTGGCGTAAGCCCCAAGAACTAGCAGATAATGACCTGCGGTGCTTTAACTTTTGACCTTTTTGGGCGATGAGAAAATATGCTTTCACTGTATTTAATTATTCAAAATCTTAGAAAATGCAAGGTCGCAAGGAGCACGTGAATTTCTAGCCGTAGAATATTCAGAAAGGCTCTGTCACGAAAACGCCGTTTTCTCGTCACTCAAAAAAGGTCAAAAAGTAAAGCAGGGCACAGCATGAGATAAGGTTATAAGCTAGCAACTGCAGTGGTAGAAATTCCTATCCAAGACTGTTAGAAATTGATTTCCTGTTTAACACCCCCGCCCAGACAAGAAAAAATTTAACAAAAATCCGGCACGCCCCTCCCAAAAAATAGTCCCACACAGGAGTGCACCGCAGGAAGTATTATTGGCACATGGTTGCATAGCTAAGAGTAAGAAACGCAATCTGACACGACGCAGCAGAATTATTTACGCAAAATATAAAGGTAAAATATAGAAGCAAACATGAGGGGTACACAGACCGAAGTTTTACGAATCACAATTTTTGGTTTAAACAATTCAATTGAGGTTATTCCTTTTTGCATGCTTGACTTCACACAGGGTTCCCCCAGAAATTTCTTCAACTTCCCTGACTTTTCCAGGTTTTAAAAAAAAATTCCCTGAACAATGATAATGTCAAACATTGACATATTTTGCAAAATCGACACATGAAAATATTTTGCAAAATTTACTAATGACAATTTTGAAAATAAACATAGAAAAATGTTATAAAGTTCAAAAAATTTGCAAGAAATTTTCATGCAAATTTGTCCTCGGACAACATGGAAAATTTTGAAAACTTGTCTTCGGAAAACTTGGAGAATTTTGTCCACGACTACGGTGAATTTACCTCACTTTTTAAAAATAAGGCATTCTTCACTGACTTTTCCAGACATTTTCAAGTTCCAGGCTTTTCTGGTCTGGGGGTACCCTGTTCACAATTGTGAAAGTATGATTCATTAAGTTTCTGTCCGAGTACCCCTATTATGATGTTACACATATCTAATAATTTCTTTTTTACAATAGGACTAGTTTTAATTCGAAAATCAATAGGTTGGATTAGACAGAATGTGAACTTGTGTATATGCACACTTGTTTTTTAAAAATAAAAGTTAGCAGAAAAATGAAATTTTACAGGGTTCCTCAGAAATTTCAATTTCAACTTCCCTGATTTAAATTTAAATCATTTAAAATCATTTTAAAATCAGTTCAAAAAAATTCCCTGACCAAGGATAATGTGAAAAATTGACAAATTTTACAAAATCGACACAGTAAAATATTTTTCAAAATTTACTAAAATTTTGAAAATTAAAATAGAATAAGTAAAAAAATTAAAAAAACAAATTTGCATGAATAAATTTTGTATTCGGAAAAAGTAGAAAGTTTTGAAAATTTGTACTTGGAAAATGTGGAGAAATTTGCAAATTGTGTCCTCGAAATACGTGGGAAATTTTGCAATTTTGTCTTCGGAAAAGGTGGAAAATTTCGCACTTTCGTCCTCGAAATCGTGGAAAATTCTGCAAATTTGTCCTCGGAAAACGCGGACAATTTTGCACTTTCGTCCTCGGAAAACGTGGAAAATTCTGCAAATTTGTCCTCGGAAAACGCGGACAATTTTGCAATTTTGTCCTCGGAAAACGTGGAAAATTTTGCAATTTTGTCCTCGGAAAACGTGGATAATTTTGCAATTTTGTCCTCGGAAAACATGGAAGATTTTGCAAATTTCTACTTGGAAAACGCCGAAATTTTTTGCAATGTTGTCCTCGGAAAACGTGGAAAATTTCGATAATTTGTACTCTAAAAACGCGGAGAATTTTGCAAATATGTGCTCAGAAACTGTTGTAAATATTGCAAATTTGTACTGGGAAAATGTAAAAATGTTTCCAAATGGGTCCCGACTACGCTGCATTTCCCTGACTTTTCAAAAAAAAAAAAAAAGTCCTTCTTCCCCGACTTCTCTCCGACTATTCCGGACATTATCAAGTTCCCCGACTTTCCCAGGTTTTCCGGGTCGGGAGCCCCGATTTTAGTTGAACAAACTTTTCCAAGAGGCACTTACTCAGGTTTGCGACCATCAACTGCTACGTTTGAAGATACATTGCTAGACGAAGATTTTCTCCTGTTAGGTGGTGGCGGTAGCACTTTCACCACTCTACAACATCGTCTGAAAAAAAAATACACCCAATCAAATGAGTTGCCATAAAGAGTAATTGACGCTGGGAAAAAAAATCTTTCACCAAACGCATCCTTACCTGTCGCCATCAACAGCGGCTTCTACTTCCTCCCCCACGAAAAACCGGTCTTTCACGAAATGGAAAACATCGTCGCAGAGATCACTCAGCCGTCCACGCTTCGTCAGACGAGCCAGGAACAAAAGTGTTCTCTTCAGAGCAATAGGAATTGCTGCTAAGCTGGTGCGGGCTCTTTCTTCGGATTCAATGGCTTCCAAATAAGTCAGCGAAGGTCGTCCGGTGAGTTGGCAAGTCCATACAAGACTGTTACAAAGAATCACCCTCTCAAAAAACGTACTAGTGGAAAAAGAAAAAAATTGCAACAATATTAAATAGAATTCTCCAAATTCTCTGAGAAAAAAAAAATGAATGGAATTAGAAATTAAGAGGGCATGCACTATTAATGATTGAATCAGAGAAATAAAACCTAATATAAATATCTTTTATCTCTGAATAAATTCAGGAGGTGATACCTCATTTTTTCATTTATTAAAAAATTTTTTTTAAAAAATACTGGGATAACACAAAATGAAATGTTAAATGGCACGTGAACTTGCTAGATATTTTAGATAGATACGTATGTTCTTTTTAATAAACAATCATATGTAAAACATGCTTAAATATTAGAGGAAAAGCGCCATTAAACGGTGCTTGGGATACTTTCTGAAAAGTCAATACACGAAAAGCAAAATTTTAGCCCTTGAAGACACAGTCTCCGGTATTGATTTTTGTCCCAAGTGATAAAATCTATTCCTGGATGTAATAATGCTGGTAGAAATTAATTTTTTTTTTATACTTTAAAGGAGAATAAAGAAAACGATTATATCAGTTTCATTGTTTCCATTAATTAACCTTTGTGAATTAATAAAATTCAAGTGTGCGTAAGCCACAAGTTATTCGGGTAAAGCACATCGTAAAATTTTCAGCGGTCTAACGAGTGCATCATAGGCTATGAATTTTCGAATTTTCTACTGTATGACCCAAGGAATAAACAGGATATTGATAAAAATCAGGTATGTAATTTCCTCAATTTGTTGATGGAATATGTACTAATATTACCACACAAATACCACACGAAAATAGCGTTTATCAGCTTTAGTTTGGCATATAAGACTTCTTAAATTGTTTCAATGATCTGAAGCAACAAATAGGTAGTGGGAGACTACGATTGCCTTACCCAAAATAACTTGTTTTATATGACTCCAAATCGACAAAATTTGGATTTTTCATCACTCAGACTTTTCAGTGATGAAAAGCAGAAGAAATGTGGTTTAATTATTTTTTTTTTCTTAAAATTAACAGACCGACTTTAAAAACAAATTTGCTTCACAAACGTCATCTCCCAAACATAAAAAAGATTAACTATTCTGATCTTCATGTTTGGGACACACTTTAAATAGAGCACCCACTTTTCAGCAGTGACTGAAAGGCCCAAAGACAGGCTAAGGTATAAAAATGTGCTCTTGTGAAACGGATATAAGAACTGACATTGCAAAGTTTGTTTCCCACTTTAATTATCTATGGGGCAATCTAGTACGATGCAGTCATTAATGCGGTGAATTTTTGGGCATGTTTCGGATGATTTTTAATGGCTGAATGCCAAATAGACAAGCTTAAAAGCAAACCACTGCTTGATAATCATGATTCAAATAAGACGACACAGCCAAGTCAACAAAATGTGAGATTAATGGGGAAGGATGGGGGGGGAAGAGGTCCCGTAAATGTATCAAATGGTAAATAATGTGTATTTCTTTATCACATGCTCTTCATTAAGCTTTTAAATTTCATACAAGGCGTTAGACATCATAAAGGATTCATTATAAAATTAGGTAGAGATTGTCCAGATATGCCACATTTTGTGCAATAGCACATTTTGCAGTGTTCCCCCAGAAATTTCATTTTCAACTTCCCTGACTTTTCCAGGTTTGAAAAAAAATTTCCCTGACCAATGACAACG
>JAQGAO010003150.1:0-17703 GCA_034697705.1 Ommatoiulus sabulosus | reverse complement strand
TCAATATCAGCGCCGCTTTTAGATCGTTGTTTTGTTCGGCTAAATGTAGCGCCGTGGTGCCAGAAATATCCGCTGCATCGATGTCGCACGGGTATGTCAGCAGAAGCTGGAGGATATCCCACTTGTCCTTGTGGCTTTTCACACTTCCAACACTGGCATGGAGCGTCGTCACGCCATACACATCATGGTTGGTAACGCAGGTTGTTGTTGCAGTAGAGGGCGTACACCAAAGGCGTCCTGCCAAGAGGACAGCGCGCATTCACTTCCGCGCCCTTCTCCATCAGGTATCGGCCGATGGTCTCTCTGCTACAGTAGCAAGCAAGCATAAGAGGCGTGATCTTAATTTCGTCGTGAGAATTTACATCGGCTCCGGCATCAAGCAGCATTTTGACAACTTCTGAAAGAGTAACAAAGGAGATTGAGCTCAACGAATGGCTGGAGCAAGAGGGAATTATTGAAGAATTTTGCAGGACAAGAGATGCCATTGCGGAATAAGAAGAGGCCCCATCTCTATTACGGGTTTTTTCAACGTGAGCCTTAAGAACGATCGTGTTCCGCGGCATTCAAAGATGATCCACTTCCGTGGTTTTACGCAACTTCCTCTTCTGCGGATTTCACGGAACGTTCCACGTTTGTCACAGAACTCTCCTTCTGTGGTTTACCAGGAATTTGAAAACTTTCCAATTCCTCACGAATGGGGTCATTCCAAAACTGCTTAAAAACACTAAAATGCTACGAGTTCTGTTCTTTCGAGATTTGACTTGCCTAAAGACCTTCCTGTAGAGGCCAGATGCAACGGCGTAAGTCCTCGATCCGTCTCTGACTGGTTGACGTCGGCTCCTTGACTCAGGAGTTGGGACACCGTCTCCACGTGGCCATCTTTCGCCGCAATGTGCAACGGGGTGGTCAATTCAGGCAAAAAATCAAGTCCACAGAAAAATCTAGGCGTGATGAAACCCCTCGACGTAAACATTTTAGGACTAAAGAAATCTGAAAATGAGACGACTATAATAAACCGAAGATACGAGGGAATCAACGTGCCATTTCAAGGTACGAGAAAACGTCCCGTTCTAAGAAACGTCTCATTCGAAGGACAGACATTAAAAGTTGGGCGAACTGATGAGACTGTCCGTTCAATGAAGTGACTGAGAGGTGACAAACAGAAGTTTACCACTTTCCAATACTCTAATAATGAATCACGTTCAAGTTTTGCTCATGTGAAGAATTCATAGTTCGACATTCAAGTTTTTATACTTATTTCTTTGTATTTTCAGGATCCTCAGTTAAAGTTGTCTTCAAGGTACACGAACGAGGAGCCATTTCAGGGTTGCTACCGAAATTAGACTTCAAATTTCCCTGACTTTCCCTGACCAAAATTGACCATTTTCCTGACAAAAATTTACCATTTCCGGACCATTTTACGAACAAATATTCCCATTTGTCCTACTTGTTTATTATAACTTCTATATCACCTTGTAAAATAGGTATTTAAAAAAATTATGAATAAATTTTGAGTTTTTTCTCCAGAAATAATGAAAAATTTGTATTCGGAAAAACGCGAGAAATTTTAAAAATTTGCAGTCAGGATAACGTGGACCATTTTGCTCATTTTTACTGAACTCGGAGAAGTAAAATTTTTGCAAATTTGAACTCGGAAAAACGTACGTGGAAAAAGTCAGTAATTCTTTTTTTGGCATCTCCATGAATTTTTCTGGAGCTTACTGACAAGCCTGAAGGACAATTTCGCCTCTTTTTGCCCTTTTCCCGGGCGCCCTTTGTTCATGACCCAGAAAGGGCATGTAATTAGTAAAAAATTTCGCACTTGCTGGAATGTTGTCCTAAATGGGCAAAAATCTAGGGCAACCCGTGTAGCTTCAAAGGACTTCAAAGAACGGAGGAAGTAGCATTCTCCATCTGACTCAATCTCTTAAATCAGTTATTTTCCCTGACTAATGGCTAAAATCAGTGATTTTCCCTGACTTTCCCTGACTTCTCAGGTCAGTAGCAACCCTGCATTCGAAGCAAGGTAATGAAATTACTCGGATTTATTCATGTATACAGTAACTTTGAATAAATTGTATAAAGTTGAAAATATCGATTACAATTAGTCAAACTAAGTCCACTATGGAGTTCTAACTCAGACCCAAAAGTATATGGATTAGAATATATCTTCGGCAAACTAGAAACAAAAGATTTGACCAGCATGGGTGTACATATGCTCTCTGGATGGAATTTTAGCATTCTGTCTTTTTTGGAAACAAAATGCTTGCCCTTATATATGGTGGGGTCAGCTTGACCCCACAGAGAGATCAAGTCCTCTAATAAGAAAGTGACCTCCTGTCCCTGCCATGGTGTCTGCCTGTCAGCGATGTCCTCTCTTGCCCAGCTGCTAAGGATGGCTTCACTGCCATGCTTCATTACAATCTCATTAGGGGGACCACCTAACAAGATTTACCAGACATTGCAGGGAAGCAAACCAGTGGGTGCTGGTTGCCCCGGATAATAAATACAAAACAGGTTACAAATCACTAATTGACTGTTAGATGTGAGAAATATACGCCTCAAGACCACTGAAAACATATAATAAAATCAGGGTGGCCACACAATTTTCATTTTCAATTTCCCTGACTTTTCCCTGACTAAAATCCAAAATTCCCTGACCAAAACTTGCTCATTAATCCATATCAATTTTTTTGTCATAAAGAAAAAAAATAACAATTGCAATGAGAAGCTTGGAAAAACACTAGATTTTGTTACAAGTATAGCTGGGGAATTCTAGGGTGGATTGAAGAGGATTGGGGATGGAGCTGCTAATAGACTGAGAGCAGGGATAGCATTTTGCTTTTATTTCGGAAAATTTCCCTGACTTCCCTGACCACGATTTTTTCCCTGACTTCCCTGACCTGTGGCCACACCCTGCTGGGATTTCATCATAAACAGATCATCGAAAGGATAAACACTATGAGCTCATGGAATATTTTTTGCAAAAGTTTACCTTGTTACAGCAAATGCGGCCAGCTTCCAAGGCTTCAGAAGACAACTGTTCGTATTCATCGGAAACCAGATGCACACACAGTGGAAATTCGTCCACCTTAGCCTTCTTCCTTCCCAAATCAAAAATTCTGATTTTGGCATCTGCGGGCAAATACAAGAAATGAGTAATCTGAGAAATCTACGCCAGAAAAACGTGCAAGTCATCGGAGCCACGCTTACCAGGAACACCACGACAAAATCGGGACTTGGGGTAAGGCTTGTTCTTGCAATACCTATAGCTTTAGTGGCAAGAAAAGAAATCGGTTCAATTTTTTGTGCTAGATAACAAAACCTAAACGAAAACGTGTTCAAAATTCTAAAGCCTACCATCTTGCTGGACGGCGACCCATCTTGGCTATATTTTTAAACGTAAGAAACAAAGGAAATTTTAGAAATATTTCTATAAACGTAAAACTAGAATCTTTAAATTTATAACGTCGGTAGTTAAAATTGCTTAGGCGATTGAAATAAGTTGGATGAAAATAGATTTCGATTGAACAAAATATTGAAGACTTACCTACCGATGTCGCCTAGCGAAGAGAATACAGACCCGGATATGACGTCACACGATCGCGGCGGTTTATATATATATATGCCACGGCGCTCTTTGTGATGGAAAATAACAGCAGGGGCGCTGCTAGCAGGTTGTTCAGCCTGTTGATGCTAACGCATCTTTCTCAACTTTATTTAATTTCCTACAGCTTTTCTGGTCATTAAAGTAAGTTAAAATTATAAAACGCGTGATAAAAGGTCCCGTTAATTCCCACTGATACCTTTTTATTATTATAATACGCATCAGTATTTCAGTCAACGACCCACTTTGTTGATGTCGTTACCTAGAGCGCCCTCAAATGGCGTTTACATTTACGCCAGAATAAAAATATTACCCGAACCAATGAAGGGGGGTGCAGAGTAGCAGAACCAAATTTTGGTTTGTTGGCAAGTTTTTTTTCACCTGGAATTTAGCGAAAATTTCCTGGTTTATGTTGTTACCAACTGCGAGTAACACATATATACAATAAGTGGTTACTAGATATCCTAAGTATCCCAAAGTTATCAATGGTGAGTCTGTTTATCGACTTTATAGGGTGCATCATTAGTACTGCAAAAATGTGCTAGGGTATGCTAACTTAGTTGATAAGAGCTAATGACAATGACAAAAAGGACGTTCGGATTGAGGTAATGTCATGCATGTCTGAACTTGTTTTGTGGTTAAACCTTTATGGCCTGGTCTTTCTTAGATTGCATAAGCATGATGCAATGCTATTACAATCTTGCCATACATGCAATGAAGGAAGTGCAAGTAAAAAAATAGTTCCTGGGAATCGTAACAGAGGTCATAACGAGAGACTGACCAATCGTATGTTAACGTTATGGTATAACCATGACAACGTGGTTAAAGTACTTTATATAGATTGGTACATTTTTGCAATATTAAATCTGTATGATGCAATGTTGTTTTGATGATGAAACTTGCCATGTTAACTTTGCTAATTTCTATCATTTTCTCCTAGCTTCCAGCCTGATTATGTGTGAGAATTAATATGGGACAGCCATCAAAAAGATCCAAAGTTAATGTAATGAGCTAGGAGCCTTAGCTGAACGCTAAACAATTTGTTCATCTTAGTTTAATTAGTGAAAATTATGGCTGCGATTGTAGACCAAACACCAACAAGAGCAGAGGACGCAGCAAATTTATTTGCTCCTGATGCTGCGAATGAGACTGCTCAAAATGAGCATATGGTGTTCACCGCTGATAAGGTATGTAAATATTTACGGTTAAAAATAACTTCTTATTTTCATAGTTACGTGAAAATCACACTGAGAATTTCAAAAAAATGGTCATTATCTTTTTAGTATTTCTTAGTCAGTCCGAATGCGCAGCAGTTTGAATCGTTGCTGCTGAGTTTGAGGGATCGTATTGAGGAAGGAAATGGCGAAACCATATATGAAATTGGATCTGGAAATGGTAGGGGATAAGGCAACTGCAAAATGACATTTCTCATGATAGTATTTAATGTCTTAAGTTTAAATAATCTAAAAATGTTCCTGTTCGGTGTTGTAGATGGGAGCAAAAATGGCCTCGATGAAGAGGAAATGGCAGCGTCTGTGGCTACTCTGCAAAGTATGGCTTCAACTTTACCAGCTGATTGTGTCCTGATCAGAGAGCGCAAAACTGACCAAGGACTCTTAAGAGAATATCTAGTTCGCAGGCAGGCTGATGAAAAAGATTTCATGGAAGTAAGGTAAGTTTATGATTCAAAACTTAAGCATTTGATTAATTTGGCCAAACAATCCATGTGAAACCTTTGTTAATGGTAATTTCACAAATATTTGGTACAAGAGCTTTATCATGAGACGTTTGATAAGATTTATCATGGCAAATACCTTAGTGACGTCTTTCTAATATTTAGATAGTTGTAACGCATTTTTATCTCCACATTTTATTCACATGATACTCTACATAATTGAATGTGGGAGGTGCAATCAATCATGTTCTTTTTTTCTTTAGTTGTGGTATAATTGGTCCTAATTCGTTGAATCATATTTAAAGCGATTTCTGGTAGTTTCATGATATGTGATATCGTTATTACAGAGTTGCTGTGGTAGGCAATGTGGACGCAGGCAAAAGTACGTTATTAGGGGTCCTCACTCACGGGGAACTGGATAATGGCCGAGGTTTTGCTCGGCAAAAACTTTTTCGTCACAAGCATGAAATGGAATCAGGAAGAACGAGCAGCGTTGGAAATGACATTTTGGGATTTGATAGCAAAGGGAATGTTGTTAATAAGGCTGACTCCCATGGAGGTGGATTGGATTGGGTGAAAATTTGTGAGGCTTCTTCCAAAGTGAGTATTCTTTTTATATTTATTTGGTTCAGGTTGCCAAACTTTACACAATTGACAATGGTGTAATTTGACTATTGCAGGTAATCACTTTTATTGACTTAGCAGGACATGAAAAATATCTGAAAACGACCGTATTTGGTATGACAGGTCACATGCCGGATTTCAGCATGCTAATGGTGAGCATAATATTCTGATGATTATAAATTCTGCCATGAGAGTTTCTGATAAACTGTTCACTTTAAATTAAATGAATAGTTTGGAAAATTATGGGGAATGTGACCTATACTGTTTAGCTGTTTACAATGCACTGTAAATTCAGGACCCGGAAGCTGCTGCGGGGCAGTTCAAGGCGAATATGCTGAGGGGGCTGATTATAGATGGGTGTTTATAGATGAATATATAATTAGAATAAGAATTGTGTCCCCAATCAGAGTTCAGTATTTCACTTGTCATAATACTTACTATTAATTGTTTGAAATTGTGAATGACACAAAGCGTTTAAAGGTTGTTGTTTTACTGATTGAACAAGCATTCAGCATTTTATGTTTTTCAATTAGGTGGGTGCCAATGCAGGTGTCGTGGGAATGGCTAAGGAACACCTGGGACTTGCTTTAGCATTAAACGTTCCTGTTTTTGTTGTCGTTACAAAAATAGACATGTGCCCACCCAACATACTCCAAGACACCCTAAAACTTCTAGTTCGCATTTTAAAATCACCGGGATGTCGCAAAATTCCTGTCATGGTACAATCTACTGACGATGTTGTTCTGTCAGCGACTAACTTTGTATCGGAAAGGCTTTGTCCTATATTTCAAATATCGAACGTCACGGGTGAAAACATGGATTTTCTGAAAATGTTTTTAAACTTGCTCTCACCAAGATCAGCTCCCACCAACTGTGAGCCAGCCGAATTTCAAATTGACGACACATATTCTGTACCTGTAAGAGCATATTTTTAGTTTTAATCAGTTAAGGTAAACGTAGAAGTATGCCCATTTAGATGTAGCCATGTTACATTTTTATTTATAGGGGGTAGGAACTGTGGTATCAGGGACAACGTTAAAAGGAACAATTCGGCTAAATGATACCTTAATGTTGGGGCCAGATGCCTTAGGTCAATTTACGCCGATCGCTATCAAAAGCATTCATCGAAAAAGAATGCCAGTTGCCGAGGTTCGCGGAGGACAAACTGCTTCGTTTTCCCTTAAAAAGGTTAGTTTCGTTGGAATTTATTTTAAAAGTATAAATAGGAAAAGGCTCACGTTTTCAAAACCTGATTACATTTTGACCACGTTAAATCACTAAATGTATGCAAATTATTAGGCTTTATTGTTATAATGTCTACAAATATTTTATTTGAAAATAAGGCATAAGATTGCTCAAAACGCATCAATGCCTATTGAATTGTGCTAATTACTTTATTATTTTTCTTGCAGATTAAGCGATCAGCAATTCGCAAGGGGATGGTTATGGTATCGCCTGCCTTGTGCCCTCAAGCTTGCTGGGAATTTGGAGGAGAAATTCTTGTCCTGCATCATCCCACAACCATTAGTCCTAGATATCAGGCCATGGGTATGTGGATTTGCATTCTTATTGTTGTACTCATGATAATATATCATGGATCTATTTAGCACAAAATTCTGATTGTTGAAGACATGAACTTTTGTCAGATATCTGGCACAGTCGGTGCATTTTATTCACAACGTTTGCATGTCTTAACTCATTAACAGCCAGTGTCCTTATTTGGGGACAGTTGGAATAATATTATTCCAACTGTCCCCAAATTAGAGCACCGGCTGTTAATGGGTTAATTACCATGATTTATGAATTTATTACAATCGATTCTTCTCCTGAATCAATTCCAATTGTTTTAATACACCATACCTATAATGCTAGACATTTGGGATGTAAAATTGTGTCGTAAATTGTTCCTTAACTGCTTTACATTCAGGAGTTGCTTCCCAAATATTTAGCTTTACAGGTATAGGGTTGTGCATCCTGTTGAGAATTTTCTGGATTTTTTCACCCTTTTAAATGCCATTAACTACAATTTGTCTTCAAGTCTCATTTAATTTTTTACAGTGCATTGTGGCAGCATAAGGCAAACTGCTTCGATCCTTACCATGTCAAAAGAGTGCTTGAGGACCGGTGACAAGGCAAAAGTTCACTTTCGTTTCATCAAAAACCCTGAGTACATCCGCGTTGGCATGAGAATGGTGTTTCGAGAAGGTCGAACCAAAGCTGTAGGTAACATAACGGCACTTTATCCACAAGCCAATGCTGGACAGGCCCTATCTCGTAGCAAACCAAACAAAATGCAGCGCAATTCAGGACCGGGAAGCTGCTGCGGGGCAGTTCAAGGCGAATATGCTGAGGGGGCTGATTACAGCGGAGGAAAACCGGAAAATGAGCCACAAAAACCCAGCAAAAAGAATCATGGCAAATACAGAAACGTCGGACGCAAAGATGGCTTGGGAGGAGGCGCTGTGGGAATGAACCATTTCCAAACAGAGAGGCCAGCTGTTGCTCCTACTTCGGTTTTAAAAGAATATAGCCCCTCAAAAAGCAACATTAGCCTGAACTTAAGGTAGCCGCACATTTTTCAAGCATTTAACATTGCATTGTAAATTTACCATTGCAGGATCCATCTCATTTATTGGCTTGATGCAGATGTTGAGGGACTTCATCGCTCAGCAGCAATAGCATTCACTAAGGAAAACATTCCTCTCAGTGGAAAATAACACTCAAACATTTTCCCACTTGTTTAAAATTCAATAATTAAGAGAATTCCGAATTGAACATGGGCGCTTAATTTATGTGCGTTGATTCACAATCGACCTTGACATATTTTCGTATTTATGAGACTTAAGTAGCTGGGCGAATTTAATTTTTTCGAAAAATATTATGGCTTTGATCTGTCATAGTGTTTCCCAAATGGTATTCCACAGAATCTTAGAGTTCTGTGAGGTAAAACTATCTGTAGGTTCCACTCAAAAATGAAAAATTATGACAGGCAAAAAGATTTAAGGCGTCTCATTACGTTGAGACGACTAAATTGAGACGACTAAATTGAATTGGGAAACACTGTCGTAACGAATTATTTCGGGGTGGGAAAAACTAATATTACTGAATTAATCATTTTTTTTAAAACTAAACCATCCTAATAATTTGTACCCATGTTGAGCGGTGTTGCTTTCAGAATTCTGCATCAAGTCAGGTAGAGGGGAAAAAACTGAAGAATATTGGAAACATCAGATAGAGAATGCTTTGAAAGTACATGATTAATAAGAATTAATTATGCTACCAGGGCTACTGGCAAGATAAGATTTTAATGAAAACTATTTACAAAATGTTGGGTATTGCAATCATAGCCCCTTTTTCTGATGTTTTGCACAAAACGTGTTTTATTGCGAAATTAATTGCAAATAATTCTCAAGTTTTTCATATAATTTATTGTATATTTAAATTTTGAAACTTGGCTCGCATGTACTAGATTTTAGCAAACTTTAACGTTTTAAATAACTTGTAGAAAAATGTTACACAATCTACTGTATAGTCGCGCTCTATACGTTCGTATTCAAATTTCTATTTTTTTTGGTGTGAATTGTCAAATTCGTATTACCATGTACTTGTTTAAATAAATAGCTTATTTGTTAAAAATATCAGTATATTTTTCTGTGAAATAGAAATTGAACTTAATTCTGCGGAATAAATTAAGGTGACATCACTGACACGAATGAATATGGAGTGAATGTATTATTTTAAACCAATCTGTCGGAGTATCCGTAATAAATTTTTAAAAATTAAATTCTTTAGGTGATTCATTCAAATATACAGCAAATAGACTAATTTAATTTAATTAATCTAACTTCATAGATTGAAGTAATAAATTAAGTTATATCCTTCGGATTAATTTGTTTTCTGTCATTTAATTAATATCAAAGGTTATTTTCGACAGTGAATGTATTATTTTAAACCAATCTGTCGGAGTATCCGTAATAATTTATTTGAAATTAAATTCTTTACTTTATTCATTCAAATATACAGCAAATAGACTAATTTAATTTAATTAATTTAACTTCATAGATTGAAGTTATCATAATTAATAAATTAGGTTATATACTTCGGATTAATTTGTTTTCTGACATTTAATTAATATCATAGGTTATTTTCGACATATTAACTCTGGCAGTATAAGAATGGCAACCCATAATTAGGGTTAACAACGACTCGAAATTTCAGTTGAATACTATAGATTTGTCGATCAACACTTTTTCTACCGGCGTCGACCCGTGTCTACCTGTCTAGGGAATAAGCCACTGGAAATCGGGGAATTTTCGGGCCGCAGGTGCACGGTCACCTTGGCGTCTCGTGCGTGCGCTTGTTGCTGTTCGAAGAGCACGCTTTCTGTTCGCTTCATTCAGTGCGCGGATTTCGGGAGGAGAAGGTCGTTGCCATCGCTGGCTACTCGAGTGTTTACTTTTCAGGAAAACTGACACTTCACTTTTTCAACTGGTTCGGATTAATTGCCGCGTTAAAAACATGGAGGTTCGTACGCGTTTCCAATCTTTTAGGGAACTTTTTAAGACCTGAGTCGCGTTCGACGATTGAGGATTACGTTGACAGGCAGTTCCGTCGAAAATTTAAAAAAAAATTCACCTTTTCGGTAATAATGTCGTAACAACTTGGCACTGTCCGAGGTGCTGCTTGTCCAGTGTGCTTCGCGTTTTGTGCATCGTTCGTTTGTCCACGCAATTCCGCCAACATGGGAAAAGATAACGAACTTTTACAGATGGTCAAACTCGAAGATGTGGCCGGATTGACGCGCTTGCTGCAAAAGTTCAAGACCACCAAACCCAGTGAGTCGAGCTTTCGTTTAATGTAATATGTTTCTGAAGAGTAAAGTCAATAGCCGCAAGTTGGTTTTATTTTAATCGATGAATTTATTTCCTAAATGTGTGTTATCACACAAACCCATACATGTGTACAGTATATTTTGATGCTTAAAAAAAGTATGGAAGGTCGAGACCCAAATCTTACATTGTCAAATACTGTAAGTCAGGACAGTTTTAAATTATACAAAATAAAAATGTCCGTTTTCACTGAAAATGAACTTCAACTAAAAATTGCTCAGATGATCATTCTTGAAATAACACAATCTTGTAAATGTCGTTGTGTCCTAAAACCTCCAAGTATACTGTACGACCAACCAACCGTGTTATAAAATACCTTTGTGGGCATTGCCTTTAGGACACTCTTTATTTTAACGATCTATTGGTAATTAATTATGGTATCGTAATCAACACCACCATGTGTTCAAAGCGGAAGCAAGGGATGCGGAAATGAGATGAAATTTACATAATAATTTTACATGTGTCCGCGGTGTTAGCTACTAGCTCAGAGGCACGCTCGTGACCTTGGACGAATAATCCTAACGAGACGGGAGGCCAGTTTCTTCGCAGTATACTGTGGTTTTTCTCGTAATTTTAACTTAAAATATAAGAAATTGCCCGCGGGTCACGCACTCGTAAACACAGCTGCACTCCTCAGATAACTCTCGAGATTCATGTTTTTTGACGTAAAGGAGCCTGCACTGTTAAGAATCAAAAAATATACATTATATTTACGATACGCTTATGTGAACGAAAGGAATTCCCCACGTTATTAACTTTATTTTATGTACATCATTCGTAGTTTTTTAAAAAGGTAAAAGGAGAAATTAAAATTATACTGTAGGTGAAAAATGTTCGTGTATTAGAATGTGGTCTCTTCATCTCGCGTCCAATATTGCATAAAACTTCTTGTCAGCACTCTCCAGGTGGCGCTATTATGATTCTATCAGCTATTAGCATTCTAAATAAATTGTTTGCATAATTACATCGTAGTTTTTCGAGTTATAATGCCTACGGTACGTGTACTGTACACACTGTATATACTAATAATCACTAGTTTAATGAGAATCCCACATGTTTCGCTTAATATGTAAGCCGCTAGGTGGAGGGTCGATCTGTGGCGTTTATGAGTGTATTCTTTGAGTGCTAAAGAAAAAGGAAATTTTCATCCACCTTTGAGTTTTTATTCAGTACGTCAGTTTTCAGGAGAATACACACGCCGTACATGCATGTTAAATATGATAAATTTCATTTTATCAGAAAAATAAATAACGGGAAATGTATTCGAAAGTTGTCATTGCATCATGATCACTCCAGGGGAGGTCCATAAATTGTCAGACTCGCTTTAGACGGAAAATTTAAAGGTTCTCACCACGGTCATATGTCGTCATAAAAGATCAGCGTACTGTCTTGTCGACGTCAATAAGTATATTTTTTATCTCCCCCTTGCAAATAAACATTTGTGAAATTAAGTTGAAATCAGTTTGCATTAGACAAACACAACTAGAAACTGGAACTTGGTCGTTTAGCTTATTATAAATTCAGCCATATAAGTAATGCAAATTAAACTATAGGAATTGTTTGGAGATGTTGGATTTTTCCTATCTTTACATAGCATCACCAAGGGTTATTTTCCGATCCATAGCTCTATTTGTACTGTGCACGTAATCAGAGTCGTCTAAGGTTTGCGTTAATTAATGGACATGTTGCGAGGAATGTGACCGGTTTTTGGCGAATTTGACTAGTTGCAATGCCCGCAGGAAATTCATAGAAAACCATATAGACTTCATTTTAAACGTCGTCTCCATACTCGAGGTACACTGTAAATGTTAAGGGGATCGTGTTTTCTTAAAATTAGCGTTAATTATGAAACACATCAATATTCACTGTGACTAATGGCACATATTAAGGGGTACTCTGTCAGAATCTTTACAAATTGCACTTTTGGCAGTCGCGAAATCACGTGTGCAAAATAAATGCATTCATTGGTTTAAAAAAAAAGCGATGGCATTAAGGAAATTTCTTAAACCAACACTGCCATTCGTAAAATCTCTGTCTGAGTATCCCTATTAATTCAGGCTATAGGGTACTTGCACAGTGGTATTTGCTCGTTCAGCTGTGCTGCTCCGTGTATCATAAAAAGTAGACACTACGCAGAAAACTATAGGAGCTTAAAAGGGAGAAAGGGGGCATCTGGATGTTAGGGATGTCTTTTTTGGAAAAATAAAGCCCTAAAACTACAGTTAGGAACTTTTTTTTCAAAATAAACATGCGTCTGCTCCACATTTTTTTCCCATTTCTTAAGCCAACGCTGCTGTCGGTCAATTTACACGCATAACGACGCTCGTGGGGATTTCTTTTCTTTGGTCAGTGCAATATTGCTCGCCTTTGTGCTAAAGAAAAAAAATACTTCGCTGCTCAACTACTTCTTCTAAGGTTTTGATCTCCTTTTTCTTCGCATTACCCGAGAAAATCAATAATTCAGTGTCTAAATTGGTAGGAAGTCCTACGGGAGTAAATTAGTGAATCCGAGTAAATTTAAAAAAGTTGGATTCAAACTAAACTCGGAAAAAAATTGTAAAAAAAGGTAGGAAAAACGTTTTGCTTCCGACAGCATTTCGTATTGTTCAGTCACAATTTGCGCTGTTTTCTATTGTTTATTCGCAATTTGTACTAAATTTCCTGTAGTTCATAAACAATTTGCCTGAAATTTTCTATTATTAGGAACAATTTTTTCAAAATTTCTTACCATTTGTCCCGGTTGTCTCATATTTTGTATTTTTTTTTTTCCAAATGACCCTGTACAAATTGCCATGCTACGCTACAAATTTTCTATAAATACATTTTTTATTACAATGTCTTATACATTTTCTTTCTTAAGTGTCGTAAAACGTGATCGGGATGCTAAATTCCCTATAGTTCATTGATTTCAATCGTCTATAATTTTCTTCAAATCTCAAATTTCCTATTTTTTGGCATCAATTTTAAAAAAATGGTCCTACAAATTCGAATTTTGGTTATAATTCGCCACATACCTGTATCTCCTTTTAAGCCACGCTTTGTTACATTCGTTACATTTGTTAAATTTGTTACATATTTTAAAGCCGTAAAAATGAAATATAAACCTAGGTCGTTGAAAGTGATCAGGTTTGCGTTAAACTCGAGTAAAATTTGTAAACAGCAATATCTATAATTTTTTTCAAATTTATTAATTTTTTTTGGCATCAATATTTAAAGTCACAATTTTTGCAATTGGTCCAACAAATTCGAATTTTGGTTATAATTCGCCAGATACCTGTATCTCCTTTTAAGCCACGCTTTGTTACACTTTTGTTATTTTCTAGCCTTAAGAATGAAATATGAACCTAAGTCGTTGAAAGTGATCGCGTTAAATTCGAGTAAAATGCTGTTGTAAAATGCTGCACGCGCCTATAGTCTGGAGAGTTCATTGGCATTGCAGCAGTTGTTCAATAATTAAATGTTGTATAGATGCAGAAAGTTGTCCTCCGTCAAAGTACTGTTGGGCTGAAGAGGCGAGGCTGCTGCTGCAACAGGTTTCTTGTATACGCGTTGAATTCTTCCAGGAATTTCATCTTGCATGGGCTTCCGTTTTCGCCGCTCGTCGTTCGTTTTGTTTTTTAAAAAAGTTGTTTCGTTGAACATGCGCGCGAAAGAGAGAACCACTTCACCCTCGTTAAGTAAACCTCATTAAACGTGCGAAGGGGAAGAACATAAACATTAGCTTATGTAGGTTCAGGTGTGAGGTGAGGATAAGGAAATTATGTCAGAGGATAAGATAAGGCTTATCATCCATTTTCTGCTTAACTGCCAGTTTGCGGCAAATTATTGCTCCGCGCTACTTAAAAAATAGTTATCTACTCTTTTTATTCGTGCGGACGAATGCGGGATATAAAGGTGATGTGACAAACTAATTTGTCACCATCTCCGAGATGATGGTTTAAAATGGTTTCAAAGCGGGGTTTTTAGTTGTTACGCGAACAAAAAATTACCCAACTATACGTGAGGACTGCGATGAAGAAACAGAATGAGATTAAAATGAAGCGGAACTCTTATACGTTATATTCGTACGTAATAAATGCATAAATATAGCAGTACATGTATGCAGTTTATAAAACATCCTGTACCCGGATAAGTAGTAACCCGATAAGGGAAAAAACCGGATAAGTGGACAAAATTTCGATGCACTGTCGATTTCCACTTATCGGGGTTCGACTGTACAGTAAAACCTTAATAAGAAGACCTCGATTTATACAAATTTCTGATAGGACGAACTCATTTCCAAGCCCCAGCTATAGGGTGTGGACGAATAATGTTAATTTCTTCGTTTACGACGAGTTCCGAATTCGTATATTACAAATTTTCGGCTAAAATGAATGAATGTTCGAGTGAGTTTTTCGATGGAGCTTCTTTACCGTTTCAGCGAGTCGTGTTTAAACTACGCCAGTCAGCCAGTTCACACGTGCGTCTTAATAGGTGAGTTTTTTTAAATTACATCCCGGGAAAAGCCGGGTTTTCCAGCTATAGTACGTTTTAACGGGGAATTCCCCCATAAACGTCGCAACACCTTTCAAACGTGCAGGGGTAGGATTTCATCCAAACTTCGATAATACTTTAGTTATCAGTGTTAGTTATACAGATGCAGTTCTCATTTTTGAAGTCTTGTTTTGTCTGACTTCAGATACACGTAATACGATCGAACTTGTAGCAGTTTTAGTAAAACTGGAGTAATTTCATCCCTAAGCAGTTGAGAAAAAACGACTTCTCGGTTATACGGCTGCCATGAATATACATGTATAGACAACGGGTGCAGTTTCTGTCGGTGTCTTTGAAATTTGCTAAAATTTCAAATCTCTCTAGCTCGGGGTCTTCCTTCGTATCGTCGTCGTTGCTTTTATCTTAAGACGTTTTTTTGCCAGCGGAAAATCGAGCTCAACTTCGCCGATAAGTCCTTCTAATATGGCCGTGTTTACAGAAGCGAATCTCGCTCGTATCTGCGAAGATGCGAAAAGCCCCGCGATGCGCACGAGTGCGAAATAAATGGGAGTTGATTCGTGTTCTCAGTCCGAACACGTGTAATCTCCCGTAAATCCCCGAGCTCGCTTCTTATCAGTTGCAATGGGCCGAACGAGAACTCTCTCTGAGACTTATCTCCTTCATTTCTGCATATTCACCGCGTGCGGTGATCCGTGGGAGACTCCGTACCCCCGATGCATCCCATTTGGGATTCAAACGGATCCCCCAAAGGGCTCCATTTTCTCTCATAACTTTAATTCCGCAAATCCTGCAGGTTTTTGTTGTTTTTTTTTCGTGCGCATGGATGATCGCTTAAAAAACCTACTGCATGCAGATTTAAATTCTTCGCTTACTCCTAATGGCTGAACCAGCCAATGGCAAAACGTTCATATTCACGATATGAAGCGCGACGAAATTCCAGCGCCCCCTGTGATGCTTTTCTAGCAACGGAGGGGGTCTCGAGCAAAAAGATTGTTTTAGCGAGCAGACGACGTGAGTTGGCCCCGCCCAAGTCTGCCATAATGAAGCGTGTTAATTAATTGCGTGGCCTGACGTGCAATCGATCCATGTTTAATGTTGTATTATTCCTTTATTTATTACTTAATTAAAAAATAAATAAATAAAAATAAGCGAAAAAATGTAGAAAATTTTTGAATTTCAGTGGCAAAGTATAGCATCAAAATTTCTACTTTAGATTTAAAGATAATGCTCGGGTAAGTGATATTAATCTTAAGTAATAACCCGAGTAAACTGATGTTTATAATAGGAACGATAATTTAAGAATCTTGCACATTTCACTGGAAACATCCGGAAAGCAGCGACTAATAACTATAGTTTATTTTCTAAGTAAGAATAATTGTTCATAACACGATCTTGTGCCTGTCACAAATGCAGGATAGTTTCACTCTCGTCTAAATCAGATCTTTTAGTTCGCTTTACACCTAAGTGATGTTTTCTCCGGAGTGACAAATACTGACCTACCCAAACACCTCCTTTCCTTATCTGACCCAATTTGAAGACAAACAACGAGAATAATAGCCGAAATAACGGCGCTCTTTTATACATGCAATTTGGCGACAATTAAGCAATTGAACAGGTTTAGGAGGAAAGCAAAGTAAAATGTATACAACGTCGCATGGCCTAAAACCGGAGCGCCGTTTTTGCCACTTTGAATCGACTCTTATAATCTTCTTTTATAAACAACTGGGTCTCTACCATGGCAGAACATGCGCGCGTTTGAACGTATACATTTTCCTCGCATTCTTGTTAAATTGGCCCTGTCACATGTCTGAACAGATGACGATGACCAGAGCTGGTTGACCAGCAGGCATTAGTGACCATGAACCATCCTATCATGAATGTAACCTTTTAGGAGTTAAAACCGCAGGGATTAAACGCAGACGCTGCAGCTTCAGTAAATTTCAACGGCGTAAGCTGCATGTCTTAAAATGTATTCACGATGCAACGATTGACGACAAAAACGGTGGTAGACGCCATCTTGAAAACGTCACCGTTTTTCTCGTGTGTAGTTGAATGGTTCACAATGTATCTATCAAAAACGACACGTCGTTATGCAGCCCTGTCGTCCGTCAGTTATTCAAAGTCCACTACGTCGTTGATAACCAAAACTGTGAAATTCCACAGAAGTGACGTAGAAATGACGTATGGCAATTTTATCTGCGCATGGGCGACGACCGTTTTAAAAATCGTCAACTGTGACATCGTGAATACGGCATGAAACATTTTCACGCACAATACATTTAATGCTTTTTTAACTTTCTCAAAATGCATGTTCTGAATTTTGTTTTTTAATTTGGGTTGGGGATCATCCATAAAGGATGTCCTGTATTTTTCCGGGTTTTTAGACCCCCCCCCTCCCCCCTGTCCGCCACTGT
>JAQGAO010003149.1:0-17704 GCA_034697705.1 Ommatoiulus sabulosus | reverse complement strand
GTTGCAAAGTTTTTGTCTGAGTACATCGATGTACTCAGACAAAAACTTTGCAACGGGTACTTTTTGGCAGTCGGGAAGTCACGTGTACATATAGATCTAATAGATCTAATAGATCCAGGATCTAATAGATCTATTGTAAAATCTTGCATTCGCTATTTCTCCGATGCTTAAAAATATCCACAATAATGAACAACTTGGATACATTTTTTTTTTTATCTTTTTGATGATTTTTCTTTAGACTTACTGTATTTATTTTAAGAAAATTAAAGGAGAATGGCATTACTTTACGCATTTACCCGTACATTTATACACACATTCTATGAAGTTTTATTTTTATTTTGCTTTTGACAAATAATTAAAAACGGAACTCAAGTCCATCACGTGTTGTTTTTTCAAACCATTTTTTGAGTCCTTGTAGTTCGCAGTTCTCAAGCTCCATCCTATAAATTAAATCTTAAGTTCATCCTCCAGGCTATTTGAGGGTCATGACTGACCCTATACCCAACTAAATGGCCCCTCATTGTTTTTAAATAAATTTAGAAGTACATTCATCACAGAACACTCCACGTCGAATTAGCATTATCCTGAAATTTTGCAAAGTAAGCTAGCTGGGACGTTACTAAAAACTGACCATTGCACATTAACTTTAATTGGGGACCTTTAAACAGCCTGAGTCCTAAATAGGCGCGAATGAATTCCACACCATATCTAGTTTCGACACGTCGCCCCTTATCTCCAATCCCCCAATCCAGGATTACCCAAATTCGACCGAATCAGGTGGTCATCGTTACAGGTGGGTGGCGCCAGGCCTCTTAAAAGGGCGATTCGGGGGGGGGGGTGTCGTCCCGCGGACCCCGTGCCGTTGACGCGCGGGTTGAACAGGTGCGCACGGGGGGGTCAGCGCTTGACCCCCTGCGTCCATCTTTGGCCCGCGTACCTGACTGAGGGGGTGGCCGAGGCGATTAGCAGCGGCATCTCTCCGCGCAATTTTTTGCTTGACCACCTGTTTCCCATCGCCGAAACGCAGCGCACCTCCGGGCTGCTTTTTTGCCACCCTGGCTCCCCACGCACCCCTGGATAAAAAAAAAAGCCGAAACCGGGCAGCCAGACATGGTGGCGCCGAAAGGCTATCAAACTCTTGTTAAGATACACTGGGTCCTTTCATCGGGTTGGAGGGGTCAGCGGGGGTAAAAGCCCAATGAGCCAACGGGATGCTCGGCGGAGTTTGCAGGTGCAGCCTACAAACTGGACCTCGTTTCTTGAGTTGACCAGCGGCGAGGAGGGCGCTGATTGAGATCCATGCCGTTGCCACGGCAACCGCCGGTCTGGCGCCACTGCACCACGCCCCGCCCCCCCACGCGGGCGTTTGGCCACACTGCGGCTCCGCCCACTTTCTAGCTGCGCATTCCTCCAGCTTGCCCAAATTCAGTGACTCTTGATGGTAGAGATGTTGTCGAACTTTGATGCGTTTTTAATAAGATACATTGTCAGAAATTGGCAGCAAAAAATTGGATGGGAGTAACGACGACGTACTGTACAGTCGCATTTTTACGAACAAGAAAGTTCGTGATATAGAAAGTTCCTAAATGGGGATCGTACTTAAAAATACAGAAAAATGTAATTTGGACTCACCTTTGTATTTTTAAGATTAAAAAAAAAATAATAACACATTTTTTTTACTTATTGGCATCGTCAGGAAATCGAAGTTATTTTGATGAAAGTGTTGTCAACTTCTGTTGTTAGTGACAATTTTTCTCATCCGCTTTTCTTAAAAGTATACTCAAAATGATTGGATCTTTGAAAAGTACGAGTAAACGTGGAGGGAAACATTTAGTCTCAACAAAACTTGATTTTATTATCTGCTTAACAGTAAAGAGTATCATTTTATTTCACGTAATTCCAGTGGAATGGATCGCCGTTGCGTTCCGCAATTTCTTAATTCACAATGCAATTTTGTTCCATTTTTTTGTGCAATTTTTCGCTCGCCAATTGACGTCATCTTAACAACGCTAACTTTTAGTTTCAATTTAACAAACTTTGTGTAGGTGTCGATCCTTCATTGTTTCGTGTCAATATTGAAACATTGAGTGTTATTAATATGACCTTAATTGTCCATTGTTCACCAAGAAGGTGGGTTATATGCTCTAATTATGCATTACCAGGTTCGAATTAATGTTTTTATCTAGCCTAGCTGCTGGTTAATTAATTTACTAGTGGCAGCTCATTCATAATAACTTATGGGTTTCATGTGCAAAACAGAGGTGATGATATGGACAACGTTTTTAAGTACACTGTACCTCGTATACATGAACTGTATACAAATTGACAACATGGGGTGATGCATGTACATGTATGTCTGTGCATTGTGCATATACATGTACATGTATAACATCATGTACATTGGTCCATGGATACTGCATTGGTCATGTGTAGCCGTATACATGCATTAACACTTTCATGTGTCCAATTTTTTTTTTTTTACATTTGGTTTAAAAAGTCTACATTTCTCCTTATTTGTTTAAAAATAAGCAAACATGAAAGACTCAAACTTTAAACACGTTGACTAAGCATGACCAATCAAGTTTGAAACTTGGATGTGTCACTGTACAAGTATTAGCAAGCTGAAGAAAATGTTCCAAACTTTGACCATGGGGTAAATTCCAATCTTGAACTGGCTGGAAAAAACATATAGGGCCATATATGCCAACAGTTCTGGCCAACACGTATGGTTGGTACCAAGAAATTAACATTTATGGAATAGTTTGCTTACATGCATGGCTAATCATGGTGCAGTGTCACCATAATCCAATATTTCCCAAATTTTTGACTATTGCATGAAACAGCTAGATTGCTCCGTGTGCTGTGATTTACCCTACTAAGGGTAATAGGGTAAATTAATATCTCGACCCGGGTGGAAAAATAAATAGGGTCATATGTGACAACATACCGTATAATATGGACATCCCAAGAAATTGACATTTATATAGTTTGCAAAAAATAAATAGGGCCATATGTGACAACATACTGTATAATATGGACATCCCAAGAAATTAACATTTTATATAGTTTGCAAAAAATAAATAAATAGGGCCATATGTGGACCATACCAAAAATTGCCTCTGTAGTTTGCATGGACATGTTTGGCCATACATACATTATATAAGTGCCCACATGTCCAAGCTCGTTTCATGGGTTTAGCATTAGATTAATACTTAGCATCGCCCCATTTGAACCATTCCAGAAACATGTGGCGCCCTGGCATCGAAGGGCGCCCCTGGGGTCGGCGAATTTTCGCGGCAAAAACCATATGGGCAAAGTCACACCGGGGCGAACATGTCGCAACAACTGTCGAAAAAGTCAGGGGTGGCGATAAAGCCAGATTTGGCCATCGAAAAAGGCGAGGGGATGGGAAAAAAAACCCAGCTGCGAGATAGACAATATGCTCAGCGTGGGAAAAAGTGCTTCTCGCGGAGGCCGCGCCCCCGTTGCGGGCATGGGCGGAGCCGGCGCTCCCATTGGCGGAGAGGGGGCGCTAGGCGTCTATAAAAGCCGGGACTCTCCGCCCAACATCGTCATTGAGCTTCTCACAGCAACGTCGATCGGTCGTGCTTTTCCTGCTCTGGATTTTACGAGATTTTACGCCACTCGAAAGGATTTTTTACTTTTCGTGCTCAAGTGTGCGGTGATTTACCCTACGAAGGATTACTCCAAAAAAAATCGAAAATGAAGGCCCAGATGAGCGAAACGGCAGCGTTGTTGAGCGCCACCAAGAAGGTGTTGGCGCTGTCCGAGTCGGGACGGGTAGGCAAGGCCAAGGGTCACGCCGCCACCCCCAACTCGTCCGTCACCGAAGAGATGCAAGCGTACTTTTCCAAACTCAAGGAATTAGTCCCGTTCATGCCCCGCAATCGCAAACTTTCCAAACTGGAGATCATCCAGTACGTGATCGACTACATCTGCGACCTGCAGCTGGCCCTCGAGGTGCACCCAGGGGCCGGGCGACCCAGCCCCACGCCCGCCGTCAACAGACAACCCCTCGGAGTCATCGCCAACGTGCCCTCCAACACGGCACTCACGAACACCTGCGCGGCCCAAGAGGTACGTACCTAACCTATTTTTTTTATTTTTAATCTCGGGGAATTTCTCCCCTCCCCCCAAAAAATTGCTACTACCCCACGACGCACTGACCTCGCCCCGTCTCGTGTTTGTACGCACCTGTTCTGGCGCCAGGTGCGGTGGACCGTGTGCCAAATTCTGCCCAGCGAACTGCCGAAATTTGGAAATTTTGCGTGGCTCGCAGAAAATTGCTGGGTTTTTTTTCTCGGGAAATTCGGAAGTTTGGGACAAAATTTGAAACGTTCCGAAAACTGAAGTTGCAAATGGCCGCTGGCGACACTGTCGGCTTTTTTTTTTTTACATCTGGGTTTAAATAAATTTTGATTGAGACAAGGAATTGGCGTTAACCTAATTTTTCGCAGTTTTCGGCAATTTCCCCCTCCCGTTGAAAATCTGGCCGAAAAAGCGGGATTTATTTTCGGACGTTCGGTTTCGGGAAATTTCCCACTTTAGCGAATTTTCTTTACCGTGATTCTCGAGAAATTGGACGCTATTTCGCAGTTTACATTTTTCGGGATTTTCCCCCCGTTGAGATTCTATAGGCGAAAAAGCCTGATTTTATTTGGACGTCTAGTTTCCGAAATTTCCCTACTTTTAATTGCGAATTTTGTTCAGCGATATTTCGCGAAGAATTGGCGAGATTCTCGGGAAATTGGAAGTCGTTTCGCAGTTTCGCAACGTCGTTTCCTGTTGCGAAATTTCCCGGTAAAAAAAAATTACTCTAGATCCCGTTTCCATTTTTATTTTATCAAAATTGTTTCTCACTTTTTGCCCAAAACTGCGAAAAATGCGGAACGTTTCGGACCGCCCGTAACATTGCCGGACGGTCAAGCACTGGTCAAGCGCTTCAGAACGTTACCGGAATTCCTTCTACATGAAAACAAAACCATATATGGCGTCGTTTCCTGCATTCGACACCCAATTTCGACGATAAAATCAGTCGGTTATCAGAAAAAAACTTTAATCTTGATTTTAAACTTTGGCCGAACTGATGTTTCGACCACCTGTGCATGGTCAGTGCGGTGCATGTTTTTTCCCCCAAAAATTTCAATTCGTGCTAATTTCCACGCGTTGGGACAGTCATTTAATGGACTTTTTTTTTCCTTTTTTTCTCTCCAGGCAAATCACGACAAATTACCATCTCACTTGGAAGAAGTAAACACGAGGCCCGTCTCTTGTTAACACCGTTCACTCGTTTACCAGTCCAACTGGATTTACCAGTTTCTGCTAGTCCTATTTCCCCATTATGTGTGAGTATAATGTTATTTATCTACTACGTCTTAATTGTTCCTTATCGACTTGGAACGTGTCGAACCAGTGTCCAGCAGGCGCCAGATTGACTAACCAACTCCGTCCTTTTTTCACAGGTTTTTTCAATTCGGGAATTCGTTACGTTCAAGCGGAAGAAGCGCGCACCGGAAGTTGTCCGGATGCGAAGGAATCGAAATGACAATGCGTAGTATTATGGACATCGTCGTCACCCACCCCATTGTTCCCTGGACCACCAAGTTTTCGCTCGCAAGCCTTCTGGACTTCGTCAACACGCAGAACTCGCTATCGAAGGACCCATCGTTGATCTACTTAGATTTCGCCATCAGGCTCAAGGTTTCCAGGCGCCTCGGTTGTTTCAACACTTGAGAACTTTAGAAAAATGCGGCTTTTTTTTGGTGTTCAATCGCCAGCTCATGACAGTAATCAGGATCGAGTTTATAACGGACCGACTACGAGGTTCCGAACTTTTCCCAGCACATTTCTCGATGGACAACAGTTTCCAGACAGTCCTGTCGACGTTTTCGCAATAGAAAAACTTGGGCAATTCTAAATTCTGGAAGGATGCAGCTGAAGATTTCGCACCAGACAGCAAATTTATCGATGGACAAGAATCGAAGACACAGCAAATTTCCAGAAAGTCCTACGATGGCTTTATTTCCGAACACCAACATTCTCATAATTGCTTGAAAGGACCTGAAGTTCCTCCATCTATGGCTGCAGAGACACTTGCAAGTTTCTCGATAGACAACACTTTTCCTTCCAGAAAGTCTTTACGACGTCTTCATTTATGAAAACCTAAATTCTCGTAGTTGATCAAAGAACCTGAAGAGTTCCTCATTTTTGCTCCAGAGATTCTTGCACGTTTCTCGAAAGACAAATTTCCACAAAAAAAAATTTGTGTAGTCCTAATGCAATCTTGGTTTCCGGAAAACTGAAAGCCTTTAAATTAATAGAAATTGGGATGCAGCTGAGAATTGTTTATTTGAAAACAGATCTTCGTAGCATGAAAAAATGCATTTTGTCATATGAACGATATGCAGAATGGCACATTTTCTTGCACGTTTCGAAATGTTGGCTTCTGTCGAGGAACAGCTGTGGCGTGGCCGAGTCATTAAGGGGATTAAAACTAGCAGTAGGCTAATTACTTCTCGTTTTAATCTCGGATTAACGTACGCAGCTGGGCATTAGTGACTAACACGTCCTCGAGTGGCTTCTTGAACCATTAAGTTCTGTTGAGGACCACATTTGATGATTGAGCAACTAAGTAGCGAAATGTCTGGAAATTCAACCACAGAACCAAGCTTACTGAAACTAATTCGCCGTCATTTCCGTTTCATTTCTTTCATTATGTATCTGTGATTTCATTTTTTTCTGTATATTTCTGTACAAAGTGTAAATTTTTTGTATTTCATCCTAAGTTTTAATCAATTGTTTTTGTATATTTGTGTGATAAGATGACGCACCGTCAAATGTAAATCCGAAGCGCGTGTGTATATGCGGTGAACGATAATCAAGTGTTCAAATTACAGTACAAGATCATGTGTATCAATTGTGAAAAAAGATTTTAAGGAAATTTGTCACAAAAGAGTAATTATTAAAAGATTTCTTTGAAAAGTTATTCCTGTCTCATGCTTTTACTTTCTTTAATCGAACTTGTATGGTGGCCATTTACCAGATCAACGACACTTAGGATTTTAGATGGCTTGTTTGTTAGTTAATTGACTGTTTAATTAAAGTATTGAGTACTGATTTGTCCAGGATTTTGAGAATTGTTAGTTTCTTTCATACATCAGAATTATTTGAAAAAGCTGAACAACAGGGTGGCCTTCCGTTTTTCATTATCCAATTTGGAGAAAACTTATTCAATGGCTGTTACTCTTGTTGTCATAGCAACATTGGTACAGTCTTGCAACAGGGATTACTAATCCCAGACTTGATAACCTTGATTTGTTCAGAATTTTGAGAATTGTTGGAGCTTTTTCATACATCAAGAATTATTTGAAAGAGCTGAACAACAGGGTAGCCTTCCGTCTTTCATTATCCAATTTGGAGAATTTTCCTTTAATGGCTGTTTAAAGTTAATCTTGTCGTAGCCACATTGGTACTGTCTTTCAACTATATTATTAATCCCCAACTTGATATTCTCAAAATGTGCTGACTTTGGTCAGGAATTTGCACTACTGAAGATTGTCTTAAATTTTTATGAGTAGTTTTAATCGACAGAAAGGTCGTTTAAAGTTGGTTGATAAAACCTGACACGCTGAGACTCGTGAAGGAAGATTTATGTGAGATTTAACAGATTTATCTGTTATGGAATGTAAACATCCTGTCAAAAAGGCCAATTAAGTTCAGAGAACGTTAGTCACGTTGGAGCAACGTGGTTTCCGATTCCAAACAAATTTGCTAATCTTGTTGTCTGGTAACATAATTTGTCCCGTTTCAACCGAACTAAACTGGGGAAAGTCATTGACGAATATCAGTCGTGTCCCAAAAAAAAAAATGCTTCCAAACATTTCCACGAAACATCATTGTTTACAAATGAAAATAGTCTGACTGAAAATTGCAGTCGCCATTTGACTGGAAATGTCAGTGAACTTGAAAATGTCTGGAAAAGTCAGGGAAATTCGACGTATTCATGTTTTTGCAATCCAGAATTAATGCTTCTATACATGGATTCCCATTTGCAATGTTTTCACATTTTTTCAGTACAAGTTTGCAAAATTGTCAACAGTTTCAGAGGAGACATTTGCAACATTTTCGACAGATTCTGAGGACAAATTTGCAAATTTCTCAACCTTTTCCAAATCCAAATTTTTTAAAATTTACTACCTTCCAATAACATTCATTGGCATATGTCAATTTTGTCGTTGGTCCGGGAAGTATGTTTAAAAACCTGGAAAAGACAGGGAAGTTGAATGAGATTTCTGCATGAATTTTTCTTTCATACCTATAAAATTGCCTGCAATTCGTCAACTAATTGTCTCTTCTGTGTCCAACTTTCAAAAAACAAGTTCAAAACAGAGTCGAGCCAAAGCTTTAGGGTACATGTACAAACAGCTGAGTTTCCAGCTGAATGTCAATTTGCGGTGTTGTTAACCGTGGGATAAACTGAGCTTTAATCGGTGTTGATTTCTCCCACGATCCTCAGTCACATGGCTGTTGTATCCCCCGTGTTAAATGGTGTTTGAAATGCTCGTTTGTTGTTTAATGGAAAGCAAAAGACCATCTGATTTGGGATTTGACCAGCTGGGGCCGTTGAATCGTTGAGGGAACGGTTATTTTTTTTTTTACTCCTCGAATCGAGGGTGGACTGAACGTGTGAATGCTTTCATTGAGCTGTCACGTGTGGAAGACTCCAGATGGCGTTATTGAGGAAGACCTTGGCTCCATGAATAATAATATTGGTATTATAAGCGATTGAGGGAGGATTCGTGGGGTGGGACAATTACGAACAGGGACCAGAAGGGCTGGGATTATTTGTTTGAAATTCGTGTAACCTCTTAGGCAAATCCACGCTATGAAAATTGCTAAGCAGAATGCGAGTTAAAAAATGCGCGCATGCGTGGAATGCTGCAATTTGGGAATTTGTCCAATGAAATCCTGTACATAATATTCTTAGATGGAACTGGAAACAGTTTTCAACCAAAACTTAGAAATTGTGTAATCCGTGGTTAATAACAGTCAAAAATTCGTTGAAGCTTACAGTACTTGTTTTAAAAAAAATAATTTAACGTGGAAATGATTCAACCTGAATTCACTGTGTATGGAACGCCGCTACGTTGTCATGGTCCGTTTGGAGCCCCAATTATGTTGGGCTTGTTAGGAGAACCTCGTAAAAAATATTAAAAATCGATTTTTTTTCATTCATTGTTTATACAGTATTATAAATTTAGTACCAAAAATAGTACATGAAAAGCTAGCACGTCTTCAAATTTCCCCCACATTTCCATATTAAAATAAGATAACATTTCAGCTTTATAATGTTATTTATGTTACGACTTCAAATTTTGCAAATGTTTTGTTGCAAAGATATACAGTAAGTACAGATTTCTTAACAGAGTCTAAATTCCTTACATTTCCCGGTAAACGTGGAAACGATTCAACCAGAATGCACTATGTATGGAACGCCGCTACGTTGTCACGGTCCGTTTGGAGCTTGTCAGGAATATTAAAAGTCGATTTTTATACATTGTTTATATTATAAATTTAGTACCAAAAATGGGACAGGAAAAGCTATCACGTCTTCAAATTTCCTCCACATTTACATATTAAGATACGATAAAAATTTCAGGTTTATGATGCTATATATGCATGCATGCTACGATTTCAAATTATCCACGGATTTCCATATTTAACAACACGATAAAAGTACAGATTTCCTATATAAGAAGGTAATAATTTCCTTGCATTTATCAGTAAAACGTGGAAATAATTGAACCGAAATGCACGATGTATGGAACGCCGCTACATTTGTATGGTCCGTGTAGAGGCCCATCTTTGCTGAGCGTGCTTGTTAGGAGAACCAACTTTGTTAGGAATATTAAAAATTTGTTTTTTTTTATATTAAAAAGTAAGTCAGCACATGCCGAGAAATTTTTTAAAAAATGGGACGTGAAAAAATTTAAGATGTCTTCAAATTTTCCCCACATTTCAGATTTATTTGAAACAACAGCTGGACGCTCACGGAAATTATTCCCCTGGGGGGAAAGATAAATTTCCCCAAAAAAATAGTTTGTTGAAACATAGAAGTACATCCATCGTAAGCTGTTTTTTTTTCTGGTAGCAGTTTACCTGCATCATGACCATCTGAGATAAAAAAAAACAAGGACCGGACGGGAAAAGTTACCGTCTAATGCTTTCTCCGTTTGGCAAGGGGCGTTTAACTAGTTGATTAATCGCCAATTAAGGAACCCAATCTTCGAATTTGGAAGATTTTGCGAAAGAGGGGCAAACTGATTTTAATAGCAATTGCGGTGCCTATAGTCAGCAAGCACCAACTAGTGCAATCCAGGTCATTTCTCGCCTTACGTATTTATATAGCGTTTTTTTAGGCCAAGTCATGATCTAACAAATTCTGCTTAAGCGGCACCTAGCGTCGACTATTTTCCACGTACTCTATGTGCTCTTCACCCCCTGTCCTCGTTTTCGGCAAAGGCGTGCAGGTGGGACGCCACCAGGTATAGGAGACCCTCCTCGTTTTATGCGCTAACCCACTGGTCCTAATTTTTCCATTCACCTGATGCTTAGGCCTACAAGAGGACCAGGTGAGCCTGCCAGTTATGCAAGACGTTTTTAAGACCTTACTTGGAATTTCACTGAAGAAATATATCCGGCTTAAACTAGGTGACTTTGTCCAGGCAAAACCACGTGGAAAAAGATACTTAATTGTTAGCTCAAGAGCATGATTGCTTCGAATATAGAACCAGTTTGCGAACGGTTTGATTGCTCATCTTATATGGAAATGTCCTTACTGTTTTCTTCCATTATAAGATAACTTGCACGTGATGTCACGCAGCTCGTGGGCGTGGCTAATGTGGCTAGGAATACATTGTGGGCGGGTTAATTGTGGGGTACTTTCCAAAATGCAAAAAATAAAATATGGAACGAATGTGCCTGCACCGTCGTCTGCACGGTCAATTTATCTATAGATAACTTTCACAAGCAGACGACGCGTGCTGGCTCCGCCTAAATCAGACATGTTGGGGTACTTCATAATTTTACTGTGGCAACAATTTGTAGCGTCAAAACAGCACGTAAATATCTACTTTGGGATAAAAAAATCTATTCGTTGGTAAGTGATAGTATCTAATGGGGAATTTTCTTATTTTTTAGAATGATAAGAGATTTGATTCTCAGATTCATGTACATGTACCCCGCAAGTTGACACGCCCACAATGTAAATTGAACCACATTAGCCACGCCCACAAACGTCGTGACGTCACATGCAAGTTATCTATAGCAAATCCAAACAATTTTTTGCCACAGTAAAAATATAAAGTACCCCCACAATGTCTGATCTATAGGTGGAGCCAGCACGCGTCATCTGCCTGTGAAAGCTATCTATAAGGGTTGTTACAAGACCACGTGAATTTTAAGCCAATCTTAAGATGTTGTTTGTTGCAAGTCTTAGTCTGCCCTTATGGAAACTGGTTGCAAGAACTGATTGTAAACTGATGATACTTGTTACAGAGGTAACCAGTTTGTAAACAGTTTAGTTGCACATCTTATACAGATGTCAATGTCCTGCCTGTTTATCTTCAGTTTAGTATACCGGTTTTCTATTCAATACCCGACAGTCAGTATACATACAGTGCCTTGTGGTAGCACCATCAGTTTTCTATACCAGTTCATCTTATGGTTTACTGCTAGTACCATCAGTTATTTCCAGTAAGCTAGGTGGCCATCTAGACTAGTGTTCAAATGAATTATTAAATTAATCTGAGTATCATTCACTTTTATTAATTTGCTACATGCAGTGATATTGACAGATCATGGACCAGTTTCTCTTTATCTGGATATACGTGCAAATCGGAAATTCGGCCATACTAGAACTACACTCGGGCATTATTAGCTCTAGAACTTATGATCTATATAGGTTTCCGGTATCCATTGTATAGGCATCCAAGGGCTAGCACGTTCTGCAGCAATGGCAAGGACATGTAAACATACAAGACCAGGGCCAGAGTTCATTTTTTTGATAATTGCATGCCCAAGCAATTTTGGTAGTTTAGGACATTTAATTGGGACTTTCCATAACTACCATGCCCGTATTTCAGATAGGCCCTCATGTACCCCTCTCCTTTATACTTTTTTGAAAACCCGATCCTTAAAAAATCACTTGTAGAAGTCATGTGATGACACACAACGACACCAATGACGTTCGATGTTATGGGAGCCCTGGATGCTATAAAATTATACATTGTATCAAAAATTCTGATGATTTCGTGCACGTAATTACGATGCATGGGGTGTAACCACTGTCATTTCAAACAAAAATGGTTTTATAACCGATATAAAGATAATATTTTTATCATTTGTGTGTGTTAAGAGCGTCTATACCTGCCGCTCAAATTCTCGACAGATGGGACATGTTTCAATAAAAATGTTTTCCTACTGCAAACGAAATTATGAGGAATTGTTATAGTGTCACATTTTAAAATTGTTCACGCATTTAATTTTAAATGTCATTATTACTCAGGGCTGTTTTTACCTTATAATATATGTTGCATTTATCTCTCCCTGATGGCTCATTTTTTTTTAAAATTTCAGCGATTTCTTTAATTTAAAAATTATAATGATTGGAAAATTTATGAATTTGAAATTTGCATTTCCTAGTGATTTACCTTCGTTGCAAAGGCAAAATCCTGTATTGAAATTGGAAAATATTTAATATTAGCCTATGCCTAAAACTATCCGTTTTACTACCGGGTACTGAGTCTATCAGAAATTCGTAGTAGTGATAATATATAAGAACTCGTTTCTAGTCCCCGTTCTTGGGATAGTATAATGTTAATTTCTTCGTTTAAGACGAATTCTGAATTGGGATATTGAAATTTTACGTTAAAACTTAAAACGAATTAACTTTAGAAAGTTGCAGAACCTATTCCTTAATGGATAGGATTTCATCCAAACTTATTTTGATGAAACTTTAGAATCGTGTCGTTGAAACCATTTGTTTTATGGCTTCTGCTAATACTAACTATGGTTTAAACGAACACATCTTGACGTCCATTAAGATTCGTCTTAACGAGGTTCGACCGTATTTTACATGTACATGTGTTCGTCACGTTTAGTTTGGGAACACACCTCGTGGTTTCAAGGTTGGCCAGAGCTATTGCAATGTCATATACGGCCATTTATCATTTCTGTGGCATGTTTAATGGAAACATATTTCTGTTTGTCCTGTCCGGTTTCTGAATGGTTCGGCCCCTTCGGCGCTGGCCGCTGTCCACCTCGAACCAGGTGTTCGCCGACGCTCCTTTCTCCTCATCTGTTTGACATTGAGGACGCTTTCAATGGAAATCTTTTTCGCGCACACAACAAACAACATTTCGCAAAAAAAAAAGAAACGCATTTATTTTTAAGAAGTTGCATCTGCGAGCTTATACGTTACGCAAGAACACACTCTCCATTCCGTTAGCTGCATTTATGTCGCGGTTTTCATGTTCCGACAGCCTTCCTTGATGTGGTCAGCGCACGTGCAAACGGAGCCCGAAAAGGATAAAATGGAACAAAACGTGGAATTTTAATGTTAATCCGCCTAAAAAAACGGCAGACCGCCCCACATCTGAAGCGGAGGAACACGTGCGGGTGGTGACGTCGCCAGCGCCATCTACGAGATCGCGAATGCCTAGCTCTTGCCGTTGGGGTTTTTTATACCGATCGCAGCGCCGCCTGGCTGCTGAAATTTGGCTTTTTAAGGTGGTGGAGCCAGATATTCCGTCGATGTTGAGCAACATATATACATATGTACGTCTGTTTGTAACATCCAGAAATGACGTCAGTAATGGACGTCAATTGGCCAAAAAATGATGCCAAAATGTCCCTGCTTCTGACGTCAGTTCTTGGTCAAGAAGACGTCATTTGGTATAGTCACATTTTGAACACCGCATTTTTGATAAATGAATGACTTAAAATGACGTCACTTCCTGACGTTTTTCTGAATTTGCGTCGTTTTTTTGGACATTGAAAAATGACCAAAACATTACCTTAAAACGACGTCATATTTTGGTCGGCTTGCTAAGTGGATTGGTTGCAGTTTCATGCATTGACACCGCAAAAGTATGCGTGATTACTTCACATAGGGTTGCACATTAGATAATAATAAAAAAATTTGTTTTATTCAAAGTGGCAATGGTAGGGAATGCCGGGATAAGTAACTTTGCAGCATTGCATCTGCAATGCAGATGAAACCAAGTACAGTGTATAATGATTTCACAAATTGAATAGTCCTTTTAGCTTTCACATTTTGAATAATACACATTTATTCATTAAAAAAAAAAAGATGGAAACTTTCCTTGAACAGATAACATTAGTAAAAGGTCGACGTAAGCAAGTCCACAAATTTGTTCCATTTCCTCGTTTTATCATGTATTGTTTTGTTTAAATAAATAAAGACGAAATAGTTCAATTTGAAAGATCAAATGGAAAACAGGACAAAGCGGCGTTCCATACCACGAATATTCAGGTTGAATAATTCCCACGTTTGCTTTTTTTTAAAAGTAGAAACTGATTATTTTAAAGATTTTCGAGCCTATTAAGTTCTACTTTTGCAGAAAAACTGTTTCCAACTAAATAAAATTTATTTCCATATTGAAAGGAACTACACATTTTTATATTCAAAAATATAAAAAATTTCTTATAATTTCATATATATATATATATATATTTAATGTCTCAAATATGACCTATAATTTAGTATACAGTATACAATATACATGTATGCGCAATATAACAGATATTAAGTTTAGGACCGTCTTAACAATAAACCACTTAACTTATGTTGGCTAGTTAGCTCTGGGATGATCAGAGTGTCGTAATTTTTTGGTCGTTTTTGAAAAATGACGTCAATGACCAAAAATTGGCGACCTATGTTCGTAAATATGACCAATACAGAATCACGTTACGAAGTAACTTCACTTTTAGTCACTCATTTATCAAAAATGACGTGTTCAAAATGTGACCACCAAGTGACGTCTTTTTCAACCAATAATGACGTCAAAAGCAGGGCCATTTTGACATCATTTTTGTTGGCAAATTTTTCACCAGGCTATATGACGTAACCTGGCTGGGATGACCAGATTGTCGTTATTATTGTTATCGTAATTTTTTTTAAAATGATGTCATTTCCCAAAAAATGACGTCCTCCTTCCTCAAATATGACCAATTCAGAACCACGTCAGGTAGTAACGTCATTTTTGGTCATTCTTTTATCATGACGTGTTCACGCGACCCCAAGTGATGTCTTTTTTGAACCAAAAAAAGGTCTAAAATATGCATGACGTCGTCAATAGCAGGGCTTTTTGACATCATTTTTGTTGGCCAATTTTTCACCAGGCTACTCAGTATGATGTAACCTGGCTAGGATGACCAGATTGTCGTATTTGTTTTTTATCGTACGTTTTTGGTCATTTTTTTTTTAAAAAATGAAGTCAATGTTCAAAAAATGGCGCCCTCTTTTCTCAAATATGACCAATCCAGAACCACGCCAGGAAGTAACGTCATTTTTAGTCATTCATTTATCATAAATGACGTTTTCATAATGCGACCACCAAGTGATGTCTTTTTTGAACCCAAAATATGCATGACGTCAGTAGCAGGGACTTTTTGACATCATTTTTTTGACCAGTTTTTCACCAGGCTTTAAATGACGTCAATCATACGGACTGCATGAACTTGGCAAACACCATGTACATTTCGATTGATGTCTCACGTATTTGCTTTCCAGCTGACTTATCGGGTTAGTGCCTGCATTGTTCTAATTGTGTAGCCTTGCCCAGTAGCAACCCGCATATCCTAACCATGCAGTCATGCTTTCATAGTTTCTTATTATTTAAAAATTAAAAGCCAGCTCAAAACGGATGTACAACCTGCGTGTCCTCATCCCATTGTATTCAGATTGAATGCTTGTGGGTGGGTTTATGCTGGCTGATATTCCTATTTCCATATATGGATCCCATTGTGTCCCATCACGTGGGCCATTGTACTCGGAGGATTGCGCAGCGAGGGGCATCCCACGAATTATGTAAAAATATGAACGTCGATACAGGGTCATCATCCAAAATTTTTACCAATTTTTTTTTTAGCTTATAAAAATGTGCATTTTGATGATGCCCTCTCGTATTCGTCCTCGGCCATCAGAATGATGTCACGCGAAATTCAAAATGGGACGTGACCTGCGGTGTTGTGTTGGCAGTACGCGTGTGACGTCATCATCGTTGTACCAAAATTTTGACGGATATTAGAGCACGCCCTTGGGCAGTTCTGGTTTGACAGGAATCTTCCCAAAAGGGCGTTCGCTGTCGGGTACTAAAAAAGGGAAATATGATTCTGTCACGTCTTTTATGGAATGCCCAAATACAAGACCCTTTCATGAAGTTGACATGTACGAAGTCAACACTCCCAAAAATGGGGAAAAATTGATTTTTTTTCATAGGTATTACCAATTTTTTTCATAGTTATTAATTAAACTTTGCACGTTGATGTTCTATCTCAAATAGTTTCCGAAATATGAAGTTTGCTTGTATTATTGATTGAAATTGTTAAGCAACTTAAGCTACATGTACAGGGAGGAATTTTTTGTTGCTAAATGTTGTCGATTGCTGATATGGAAACATGTGCTTATGAAAACATACTGGAACATTTCTGTTCACGCCAAAGCAACTTATTTTAGGAAAATTTTTGTAAGTTGTCTTTGTTCCTACATACTGGAACATTCTGTCCACACCGAAGCAACTTATTTTAGGAACATTTCACTAAAGTTGTCTCTGTTCCCACATACTGGAAAATTCAGTCCACATCGAAAGAGCAACTCATAGAAACAGCGCAGTTGGCTCGTTTCTAGACAGAAAACAAGCAACTGAGTGGAACAAGCAAGTAAAGCAGTGTCCACACTGATCCAGCAACATTCCAGGAAGCAGAAATGTTCACTCATGTTGCTTAACTTCCTTTGATCTTTATCGCTTTTTTTCCTGGAAACACGGGACTTTTGTTTCTGTTGCCATAAACAATAAAAAACTTTGAGCAACATTCAGGAACACGTTGAAGGAACAAGCACCAGAAACAAAGTTCTTCTATGTTTCCTCCACTGTGGACGTAGTTTTATACTGTATGCATATCATATGGACAAGTTTATGTCCATATCCATGTAGTAAATCCAATTAATATAGCATATTTCATACCTTGAAGTATGTCTGCAGATATACTAACAAATAGTAAATTTTATAGGAAGAACCTACATGGGCCTTTCATAAAGAACTTCTGCTACTAAGTAGTGACAATGTCATCCTGGCAATCGACCTTTATGGACATTCCGAAATGATGCTTGCCATCGAACCACATCACTGCCAATTTCCTAATATTCCTCACCTTGAACAGTCTGTCTGCAGATAAATACTGTCAAGATAGATAAATACTTCAAGATAGCCGTTTCCAGGTATAGCTTAGGCTAGGAGGTTGAACATCTTGAAATGTTTTGAATTTTGACTTTATCTTTTGATTTCTCTTTTGTTTTTTTGAACTTCATGTATCTTGTGTTATGATATGCTAATTAAATAAGATTGAGCTGCTCACTCACATTGCCTTGGTTCCTCACTTT
>JAQGAO010003148.1:0-17707 GCA_034697705.1 Ommatoiulus sabulosus | reverse complement strand
ACTTTGGTTTACGTGATCTTAGGTTATGGGCTGGGTTGAACCTCTCTGGTTACTGCTACCGTTAGAAAGGTTATCAGCTCATTTTTTCTTAAATCTAGCACGTGATTGATGATTATAGACCGCCCTCTTGTCTGCTCACGTTGACATTTGCTTCTTTATTACAAAAAATAGTCTTACATTTGTTCAACACCAAAAATACTGAAACCTAAATATAGACTCGCATCAAAAAACTTCAACGGGCTCGGACTTATAATAAAAGCATTATCGCTGTTTCACGCCAGATGCTCTGGAGAGTTACTCGCCATTACCTTGCATTTTTACAGAAATTGAATTGGATTTTTTTCTCTCTAAAACAGCTGAAGACAATACTGGTTTTTCTACTATTGTTTTTATCTACCAAGCAAAAGTTTGAGAGGCATTTCTTATAAAGGTTTTCGCGAGCTCTTGGCAAACCAAGATGTACATGTACATTATTTATTCTTGGCAATGGGACCACTGCGATAGATTGTCCGTTGTGTAACGAAAAGCAACAACTTGGAAGCAAATCCTGTGAAATTTTATATTTCCATTTCCAATACAATGTACATTATGTAATGTTTGCACACTCCTGGAAATTGATTTTTTTCCTGCTTTTCTTAAGAGGATACGATAAACCCTCAGATATCACTCAAAAACAGATTTTGTAAAAAATTATGCGCAATATTTCCTCGTGAAATTGAAATTTGCGTTTAATTTTCCACAATGCCTTTTACTTGAGCGTCATTCCAATTCCCTTAGGGGCCATTCATAAAAGGACGTCCTCAAAATTTGTCCAAAATTGGACTCCCCCTACCCCCTGTCCGCGTCGACCCGCATTGTGTCCGGTCAATCAGGACCACCTCCTCCCCCCATTCCGACGTCCGAAACTTTAAATAAATTGTATTCGGAAAATTTGGAAAGTTTTGAAAATTTGTACTCGGAAAACGTAATTTACTCGAAGACATTTGAAAATGTTGAAGATTTGTACTTGGGATAAGGTGGAAAAAAAATAAGGTGAAAAAATCTCGAGAAAACGTGGGAAAATTTGTAAAGTTGACCTCGGAAAAGGTTGAAAATTTATGCTCGAGAAAAATGAAAATTTGCAAATGGGCCGTGATCGAGGTTTTAAGTTCTCTGACTTTTCCAGATTTTCCAGGACTGGATCGAGGTACCCTGTTTACTGACTTTTGCAATTTACAACCCACCTCAATTTCCCTTTTACTTTGGGAGCTGATTTTACTTGGCATTTTTTTTCTTAAGTGGACGTCCGAGATGGTCATACCCCCCTCCCTCAACCCACCTCAACCACAACCCAGCTCAATTTACCTTTTACTTTGGGAACTGATTTTATTTGGTATTTTTCTTTTCAAGTGGACGTCCGAGATGGTCATAGCCCCCTCCCTCCCCCTGTCCACATTTTTTCCGTGACTCAACCTATCCCCCCTACACGAGGACGTCCTTTTTTGAATGGCCCCTTATATACAGTGTATGGAGTTTTGTTCCTATCTGAGATAATTTTATTTTTGGAAAAATTCCGCATTTACATGTACCATATACTGGTAAGCCACCAGCGTCATTCAAACGTCAACTTAATCGCACAAACTTACTAATCCCAATAACCAATATGCCAGAAGATGCTGAGTCCCCTTAGAGCATTATCTATCTCTCTCTGAAAAATAAATTGTCTATAAACATATATACGAAAGTGTTAAATCTTTCACTTCACCGAATCACTTTGATTTATTATCAACTTGTTGACTATACACCGAAGTTACCACGTATTATGCGTTTGAAGTTTAACAGACATTCGAGTCAGATAACCGCGCGTTAAAAGCTGTTTGCACGTCATTGATCGATCGATTTAAAATTTATTGATCGTACATCGCACAAACCAAAAAGTACTAGCATATATACTTATTCTCCGCTGAAATACGTACATGTATTATATACTGCATTTGATAAAAATAAGCAACCACTCATGCATATCTGATAACTTAAAATTTATTTGGCACCCTAAAGAGAAAAATGATGAGTTTTTTAACAACATTAAATCACGCTGTCAGAGTGTGGCGGTGACGTATACAGATATACAGTGTGTATTAAGCAAGGATTTCAACTAATTTACCCGTAACAAATATGGTTGACCGTCCCATCCTTTTGAAGGTTATTAAAATCTGCTTTTTTTAAAATAGAATTCCCCTAGGTCGGTCAAATAAATATCTTAATACTTCATTCGATATAACAATATAGATGAAATATTTACAACAATCGCGAATTCGCGTTTAATACCCACACATGATCTCGGGTTTTGATCTACGTGTAACGTAGTGAGTATATGAAAAGCATCCCTGTAATCAAACGGTCATTGAAAATACGTGCGCGTACGTGCTTGCTTCGCATTATAAAGAATTATTGATATAGTTTTACTAAAAAACTTTTCCACTTTACTGTCGCGGAGCAGGCTTTTGCAGCGTTTTACAGCAGATACTGGGAAAGATTCACTCCAACGTACATGTACGTGGAGTCGTATAGACTGCAGCATGTGTGGAAAAATCCTTTTTCAAACGGAGCGCAGAAAATGAATTTCACGGATCTTGGCAATTTAACATATTCACAGATAGGAACCATACCGAGCCATTATTCCCCGCATACAATAAATTTCAGGATTAAATCCTAAATCCCGAAATTCTGCAATCCATGCATCGAGTCGTACATTATTGGCAGGGTGCACCAGAAGTCGTGTAACATAACATTGGAAGATGTGCCTTAATCGTGCGTTTGTCGCGTTTTGAGACAGCTTTTTTACACCCCCATTGAGCGGAAAGATATCATCGATACAAAATGGTGAATAACATGAAGCGTGAAACCGTTGGATATTTTTACACGTGATACTCTCGAAAGAAATCCTACAGTAAGGTCGAATTTACATTTTTATCCTAAGGTTTTTTTTAAAAAAAATTTTGCTAAGAGGTGGCGTCGGAAGAAGCAACATGTCCTATAGTTTTATCGTTTTGTTTTTTTTTCCTGTGGCCAGCGCAGTTATTTTTAAATAGTTTATCGTATGAAAATCATAAATAACACGGTTTATTATCAACACAATGGTGTCGTTTGGATGGAATCAGCTGGGCTTGTTCGTTTACACTCGTGGAGGGTAGCGCCGCACAATTTAATCAGCTGCGCTAATCAGCATTTGCACGCTCTTGTACGCCCAACGCAGTGATGTAAACATAGGAATAACTACAGATCGGATCGTTTCTCCTACAAACTAGCATCTGGATGGAAGAAAACCATTTATACCCGACTGTCCGAAGTTCGAGCGTATTTTATGTAACGTTACAGTAGAACCTCTATTATATAAACTCATCAGCACGTGGCTCCTGCCCACCAAAGTGCGTTTTTTGGCTGACGCAGACCTTAACCTTAAGAAAATTAATTAAATACATGCAGGTACCTCGTTTGAGGCCTGCCCGTATCAGTAGTCCAGCTATTTCAACTAAACAAATAAGAGATTGGCTTTGACAAAAAAAATAAAGATGGTGAAACAGTAGAAGATTCATGATTTTTTCAACCTCCCTTATGTGAACTTTTCCAATATATCAACCATGCACCTCTGGTCCCAATTAGTTCACATTAGAGAGGTTCTACTGTACTGTATATTACTCTGTAGAAAAAAACTGACACGTGCATGCGTGACCACCGCAAATCCAGATTTACTTCAAAATTTGATAACTACCATTCCTCGACCAACTGATATACTATTTGTAGCCTTTCCGTAACGATAAACGACGAGAAAGTTTAATGACTAGTTGGGCGTAGAACTGATTTCATCGGTGATTGATTAGTACCTTATCGACGGTGTAGCCTCGAAAAAGGGTTTTCGTGTTTGGTTTATGCAACACCGTCCTGTTTCTCTCGTCAATTATTGAATAATGGCAGGGCAGTCTGGAGCCGAACCGTTGGTTAAATTATGCTCTTGGTCGTAAATTTCGCTGGGCGCTTCTAGTTCGCCGTAATAACTGCATTTTACAATCTGGTTGAGCAAGGCGCCCTCGGCCGTCGTTCGCACGCGAATGTTCACCATATTAGGCACACAGGTAGCGGTGATCCTGATGGAGGTGGGCAGCGTGCTCTCCCTCGTACTTCGGGTGTCTCCAGAGCCCCTGTTCCTCCTCTTGAACGGAGTCTTCCGACGGCTGAAGCAGCTGTTGCACTCCCGTTTCAAGTTGATGGCGTACGTCCCGTACACCAGAGGATTCACGCACGAATTGGACACGGCGAACATGAACAGGAAGTCTTGGATGCGAACGTCCAGTTTTTTGGCCGAAGCCGGGTCCACCATGTACCACATGGTCATCACGAAATAGGGTGTCCAGCACCAGATGAAGGCGATCACGATGATGATGGTCATCCGAAGGGTCCTGGCCCTCGCCCTGGCGATGTTCGTCATGTCCGAACGCCGAAGCTGCATCCGGCGGCCACGGTAAACCTCTTCTCGTTGGAGGTTATCTAAAATTAAGAAAACTGAAACCATAGTAAAACACGTTAAACCCATGCCCGCTGTGCATTATAGTAAGTGATTAAGCCATGCAAGACAATCTGTGGTTTGATCAGATTGATCATCTCGTGCAGTCTCATGCGTATCGATACCACGCCTATGGAAATTACCCCCCTTCCTTAGGAGCATCACGGCCCAAAAAATTACTTATCGAACTGAGGTCGTATTTTGATTCGATTGAATACATTCCGATTAAATTGTTTGATTGAAAGATCCATTGGTGTTTTGTTTTTTTACAATTGAGTTATAAATGAAAATACTTTATTACGATCAAGATCAAATGTTGTAAAATGAATTTTCATGTAATGTAACTTGAAAACGAGACGCCGCATGTTTATGGGTGTTATTGAACTCATTACTCGCGAATGAAATAAACTGACGTCATCTGGGCCATTTTTCAACCTCACTTTTCAAAACCCCATGGCGTCCTCATTTTGTTTTTAGGAAATATCGCGTGCATGACAAAATAAATGGCAAAATGCAGCCACGCATTTTGTCCTTGAGCCTAAATCCAGTGATGCATTGAAGCTACTGTAAATTCATTGAACCACTCCACATTGGAAATTGTTTTTATTTCAGTCAAGTATAAAAGATAGTTTTCTAAAAAAAAACTATCTATGAATAACGAAACATGGGAGATGCTAAACGTTTGCACGAAATGTTGCGTGACAATTTTTAACAAACGTTCGCCTTGGTCTGTCAATAAGCGTTTTAACCTTCAAAAGTAGGTTTAATCAGTTACGACGATTATAGGAGGTTTTCCATAGGTCTGTTTTGCTATAAATCTCGCAATGAGCATAAAGGGCTTGGAAAAGTACACGTAACGCGTGTTATCTACTCGGGACTATATACTGTATGTGTGTCTTTTGAAACGGGTTTTCGAAGCCCTAACCCATTATTTTTATCGTTTTTTTGAAAATACGAGCCGACGGAATGACTGCGTTTTCATTCAAGCTGTAACCCACAGTCGATATAAAATAAGCTATTTGGATCGGGGCAAATCCCAGCGGGATTTTCCTCGCAATCTATCATGGAAAAGTCTATAAATTAATAATTCGAATAACTAGGCAATTTCCCCCCAGAAATGTAGGGTCAATAAATATGGACCAATCGCTATGTAGTAATGTACATGCACCATTGTTAGAATTAAAATTGTGTCCTAGCATTTTAATTCAGCATAGTAAACTATTGAACGCAGAAAGATATTTTTGGTTGGAGTTTTTCTTTTAGATTTAATTTATCGATATGATCTGTGGAATGGAAAATGAAAACAAAATTTTCGAATTTACAATCATAATAATAATGAATGTTGAAATAAATGGTAATAATCTTCAAATTATTAATCGATACTTAATTTTGGGTTAATAATGGGGAATTAATATTAAAATTGGATCAAAGGAGCCAAACAGATGCACTCTGCATGCATGGTCACACAAATTTAAAGTTCGGGTCACACACGGTAAATTATTGATTGATACCTAAAGTAGATTTTTGGTCAGTTTTGCTAAGCAAATTCTATAAAAATTCTGTAAGAATAAATTAGCTTGCATTCTGAAACTAAACCCATCTACATAGCATTGTGCCCCAGGGTGTCAAAGAAATAAATTTTGTTTTTTCACTATCTATAAGAAAACAGTTTGAAAAATCGTTTCTTAATTTTTGTATTAAATTACCTAGAATTACCTACATTTCCATACATTTATCATGATGTACTGTAACTATTTTCCAATTTGTGTGCATGACCAGAATCGTCGACAAATCTCTGCAGGCTGTCTCTCGCATGGTTGAGTTTACGAGGTATCATTTTTTGTTAGAATTTAAGTCACATTTTTACTGTTATTGCTTTGGTGAGTTGATTTTTATTGGGAATTCATTTCTATGTTCAGCACGTCTCTTTGCGGCTGTTTGAAATTCAACAATGAATTGGTACAGGGTGTGGCAGAAATATGTTTCCATCCTAAATAATGTACATGCAAATTAGCAATTATTGTAAAAAGTTGAATACGTTAACGCTTTTAATGCATTACTCTAATTCCCACCCTTAACGCCTTAATAATTCGTTAATATATTCGCTTAATATTTGGAATGAATGAGATTGCTATCTACAGGGTGTTCCGTTTATCATGATTTGTCCAATATCTTTTAAAATAAATAGTAAATCGTAAAAATTATCAGAATACAAGATTAATAATATCATCTTGCCTTTTAAATTATGCAAGAATGAAGGGCCCCCATTTTTCCTTGGAGGGCCGGGGGTCCCTTTGTAATTTTAAATGGGGACCCCTATTTTTTGCAGATTATGAATCTGCACTTAAAACACAAGAAGTTTAGGTTAAAATATTTGTTGGCATCATTTTAGATGTTGCTGTATTTGATGAAACTGTATAAATGTTGAGAAAGTTTCATGATACCAAAAAATGTTCCGAATAACAATGTAATTCAATTTAAAACAACAATAATTATGCAAAACTTAACTTGAATACTCCCCTAAAAGAAATGTGTTATAGAGAAGTTCCTACAACTGCAGAAAACATGCAACATCGTATTATTACTGCATGCGCCAGTATTGGCATTGATGAATTGCGAGCGCTCGAACAATGTTTTATCAAACATATTAATAAGTGCATCGAAGTACATGTACAGGGACACCATTTCGAACATTTGTTAAACTAACTTTGGTTTCGGTTTTGTTTGCATTAGTAGCATTTTTATTTAATAATTGTTTTAACCTGATGAATATAAATTGTATTCTTCATTTTGTTTTACTTTGTTCAAGCAATTAATTTATTATAATATTATTAATTAATAATTTATTGTAATAAATGGAGATTTTTTAACATGTTAATCTTGCGTTTTCCCCCTAAATAAGAGAGTGTTCAAGCTATGTTTTTAATAATTATTGTCTCTTTAAATTGAATTACACTGTTATTTGGAACATGTTTTTTTAATGCAAATTTCTCAAAATTTATGGTTTCATCGATTACAACAACATCTAGGATAATGCCAAAAAATCTTTTAGACAAAACTTAAAAAAATGGTGGTCCCCATTTAAAATTACAAAGGGACCCCCGGATCCCCCATAGGGGGACTGGGGCCCCTTCATTCGTGCATAATTTAAAAGGCAAGTTGATGTTATTAATCTTGTATTCTAATAACTTTTACGATTTACTATTTATTTTAAAAGATATTGGACAAATCATGGTAAACGGAACACCCGGTATATGCATAGTCATTTATTGTCAACGTGCTGTTCGGCTTGATAATATCCAATATCCGCTGATTTTTCTGTGCTTATCTTCCTAAACTGTGTATTCAAATCTCTGTTACTTTGTTTTAAATTACTCGGGATGTACAGTATTTCCTCAAATACGCTCGTAAAACTCCGGGGTATTCGATCGATTTTCAAATGCTTTGGATCGAGGGGAAAATTCTTTTCGACGATGAGGTGCCTAGATTTTCACCTCTATCTCCAACGTCCAGGATCGTGCTACAAATCTTTTTCTTTTGTAGCGATGGACTGCGTTTTATTGTCCCATACCTTTAGCGTTTGCACTGTAAACGTTGCACTGTTATTATCATCTTCTGACCAGGCACTTAAATTTGATCAATACGCTTTTGAAGAAGAGGCAAACTATAGTTACATTCGAGGCCATGGATTGTAGTTTTAAAGCGGGGGTGAATCTTGACTTTCATTCAGAGGTTGTTCTGGAGTAGGGATTTATTTCAGATATTACTCCAAATGGCTTAACGACTTGACCCCTAAGTAAGTAGTTCTCGAAACTAAATAGGAAGGATCGAAGCAACGAAAACGTGAAAGAAAACTTAATCAAAGAAATCTTAATCATTTGCAAAAAAAATCTAAACTTCATCGTACAAAACCAGTTGTGGTCGATATTATTGTCAATTACAGTAGCATTGGTTTTCTTCAGCTAATTCTAGCAATCTGTGAAATGCACACATTTCCATCAGCCGTGTTTCGTAAGTTATATTTTTTATCGTGCGACTATCGCGCAACTAAATGTTTAGGTAATTCCAAGTTCGGAAGTTTTTGGAAACGAAAATCTCTTCAGCAACTTAGGATAAATATAAAAGCTCGCGGCAACACTGGCGACTCTCGGACGTTGCTATGCTATTAAGGGCAAAAATGATTACCTCGAGTTTCTTTCGATTTCATTGAAATCTTCCACAAGATTTTCGTGTAGGCGAAAATAATGATGACCAATGGAATGCCATACATTGCCATCATGCAGACGACGTTGTAAGCCACTTCTTGATCAGGAGAGGGGAAAAAACCGAAGGAAACACATTGAAGAAAGTCAGCATTGGCTGGATGAGATTGCACGCTGAAGATAATACTCTGAAAGTATAAAAAAGTTAGAAATCGTGTAATTAATATACGCTTTCAAAGCTACAAGTATTTTTTTTGATATACATGTACTGTACAAGAACAATAACAAGAAGAACAAGAAACAATGCCCCAAGGGTCGCAGCCCTTCTAAGGCGGGGGTGTTTATTTTATGTAGTTATAGTTGAAAAAGAACAATAATACGTGGGAATCGATCTTAATTGAAAATCACTTCGCGAATGTTCTGCCGAAATGCATTTACTGAGCTCATTTGTACTAAATGATTTCAATACAGTTATGCCAGAAATAAATTTAGATATCTTCCTTCACGGTCGTTGAGAGCAAATTATAGTACTATTTCTAACCGGTGTAGTATTCTTTTAATTCATTAATATTTTCAAATAATATTTGTATATTTATACATTCGTGTACAATTCCTGTGCAATATTACAAAATACCGTTGAATACATTACTACTTTTTTCTGGTGTTTGAAAGCTAATCCTTTGAAAGGTAGTCAAGTTTTTTATGAACCATCCAATTTTCAACGAATGAGCTTGTACATTTTATGTAGTACTTCCGCATAATATTGTTGCTACTGTATACATGTCTACCAAAAATTGTAGACGGGATTATTTAACACATATTTAGTCATACTTTCATAACAAAGGTAATTGCAAATTAGTATACAATGTACATGTAGTATCAATGAGTGAACTGGTATAATCGTACATGTATCCCGAATGTAGAATTGTTTTGTAAAACATATTTTGCACACTTACAATATACTATAATACTATAAATTATATTTATTTGTATGCAAATGTATGAAACCATCATTCGAGTCATCCATTCTATGTACATTTAAATCCGTCTGCTGGAAATGGAGCGTATTTCTTCGACAAATTAATCACAAAAATATCGGATGCTAAATCGTGGGCGTATTTTTGATAGTTAATTGTGTGGTGCTTATTACAGTTGAGTGCCGCTCTTTGGTTACATTTTTAGCAACAATTAGGACAATAGACTCGTTGTTTTTCTAAAGTTGCTTCGTGGCAAGCTGTATTAGGGATCTTCTAAAAATCGGCCACGACTACATGCATCTATTCATTTTGTAAACGACCATTGCTATAACGTTAAGACAATCGATTAATCTTTCATGTCTCGAAATAATTTCGTTATATGCCAAACAGTTGAAGCGCGCGAAACACAATTATAATTGAAATATGATGTGGGCGAACCATCGTCTCTGCAGTGTCTTTGTCCCATGACAGATTGGAACTGACTATCCAAATGGTTCGCAGATAGCAGCATAATCAGAGATTTCCATCCACATCTCAAACATTGAGCAACACATTACAGCCAGAACCGCTCGAACAATTAAACATCTTAGGGCCAAGTTCAAAAGTACGTCCTCAAAATTCCCTAAAATTGGCTCCTTTTTGCACCCTACGCCCTGTGTATGTCAGTATTTTAAAATGGATCCACTGGGCATACTTTTGTAAAATTTGTCAGGAAATAACATTCCTTCTATGAAAATACCAAATTATAACAAGTAAACAATATTAATTTCGAGCTGTTGAAGAACGGTTCGCTCATTTTTATCCCTAATGTTTGCTCACCTACTGTATATCATCGTCAAAAATTGTGAAAATTTCCACAAAATGCTTTGAGCGAAGCATCGTAGACACATCCTAAATGTCTCTCAAGTACTGAAAAAAAAAGCCAGCTCCCAAATCTAAAAGCATCCAGTCTGTTATTATTGTGCCAAATCCTTTTTACTGCAGTAATTTTGATATTTGCAGTAATTTGACGAAACAACTTTTATATGATATTTTTTCAAGTTATTCTCATTTTTTTAAGTTGCATGCGTGAATATTTCAATTTATACTGCATATAATGTTTACTTTCATGATGGTTAGTGTGCTGTATACGACATTCACCCTGTCCACCTGGTGTCCGATACCCGACTGGACTGTCCCTTCTTTCGAACGCCCTTTTTGACTGGCCCCTTGCAATCGTGATCCATGGTTAATAATTCTGGACAGTTCATTGTGATGCTTTCACTCAGATAAACGCATTATTCAGTGCTGAACGAAGCAGATAAATCCCTAAGTTGCTATATACAATGTATGTATTCTGCAAGTGGTCTTTCTTCTCAATACGTTTGATTTATTGGGTTTCATTCTTACGCGAAAGGCATCTCTTCTAAACCTGTCAAGAAATGTAGGAGAAACAATTTGACATACTGAAAAATGAAGCTGATTCCTAAAGTAAATACGTCAAATAGAATTTGGGATCATAGTAATTAAAATTCCGTCACCTTCGTAAAGACATCTTGAGCGATTCACACATGAGAATCACCGAAATGTTTGCAAATAAACAAACAAGCTTATATATTTTTTTTTTAAATTAAAACATGCATTAAGTACGTAAAACTGATTTTTGTATGAAAAGATGAGCTGTTTTTGACGTTTTATTGTTAAAAAACGATTTTTTCTTTTTTTTTTTTAAAAAAAAGTTCTGTAAGTTTTGCTGTAAACATTGTAAGTTTTGCTTTACAATTTCAAGTTTAGTAGTCATTTTTGTGACAGGTGACATTTACCTTTGCAAATATTATTTCCACGATCTGCTTCTTGGAGTTTTGATTTTGGAGTTTTGATTTTGGAAAGTTTTATCGTCAACCAATACGGAAAAGATGTTACCGAGAATATGCATGGCTATTCTCCGTTTGCCCGATTTCATAATACGCAAACGTCACCACCAGAGGACACATGTACAATACGTCATTCACCGGTATCAGATAACCGAATGAAATCGTTATTTCGTTTTAAATAACTTATTGAAATAGGTTATCTATGGTTATATAATTTAAGAAGTATCTATACATGTATATATTGTTGCAAACAGTAGCACGAATTCCAGAGGGAGGAATAATTTGATTATATTGTAGTTCAGGAATTATTTAATTCAAAACATGCATATGTACATGTATATGTCCTGTTTGTCAAATTTCGTATAATCTGTTTGCTAGCAATAGCTAGAATAATCATGAAAGGATGTAAGCATAATATGCTTATATCCTTGCAGCATCTATTTCTAAGATTTATTCAAATTTTCAATTTCAAATTTAAAAGGAAGGATAAATATTGCATACGCCACATCAGAAATGATGACCATGCAGAAGCAAAAAAAAAAATACTGAAAAGTGGAATAAAGAAATTGAGTATGTATGAATACTACAGAATATCAGCTCAGCCCTGTGGATTTGGAAAACTTATGTCATTTCCTGGTATCAGATATTATTTTGCATGTACAGTAGTTATTTAGTTGCAAATTACCTGATTTAAAATAGGTCAAATTTAGGTTCCAAAATCTCGTACAAGGGCATATGTATCTTCTATGAACTAACCCTTATTGTATTTTGAAGTGGGGATATTTAACTTTATATTCGTAGTCCTAGCAGTTAACTTCTCTGTAAAAAGAATATTTACGTGTATAGAATGATTTTTTTTAATATCGCAATTGCAATGCCTAAACAACTATTGTTATGAACAATTATTTGCCATAAATTAAATTGTGATAGGTCAGTCAATTCAAGCTATACCTAATGTACATGTACATACACATTAAATGGCCATTACGTTTACATCTTAACCTAATTTGACTGTGTATGACTGTGAAATGAAACATATGTTTTAATAGTATAGATTATTTTCAATTGATTTGATAATAAAAATAGGAGGATTATGGTTTGATCTATAAACAATTTACAGTCGTGTCGAAAAATATACCTTGATATATGTATACTGTATATTCAGCGATGGGTGTGGGACTAATGGAGCTAAAAGGGAAAATAACCATTTGCTTACTTTATCATCGCAAACAAATAAAAATCCTATTGAAACATTTTCCATTCAAGACAGCAATTAAAATATATGTATAACATATTGCTTGCATGCGGGATTCACCTCTTTCGGGTATATACTTTGGCGTATTTTATGTTATCATTGAATGAGCAGTTTTTGTGAATCCAAATTGCTGATTTATTTGTATAAAAAACCCGTAAAAAAAATCTCGTAATTCGAGATTACATTTAAATTGAAATTTAAGCTCTCCTATATTTAATCAGTTGCCGTCGCAAATCTTTTTCTATAACTTATTCAGGAAAGCGTATAATATATTCTTGACTATAATTGCAGGCGATTAAATTCTTCGAATGATTGGTTTCTCAGATTTCTTTGAAAATAAGAGTGTGTTTCACGAGTCATTCCGCTAATCGAATACATACAAATGCTCAATATTCCAGACGTCAAATACGCTCGTAGTTTGTAAGAAATTTGGTATCTTGCTTCAAACTCATCTTTATGCATAGCGATATATACACGTATCTTTTCTCCAGATTTTTGTTTGAATAGCAGTCTTCCTTTGACATGTACTTGAGTCAAACGTCAGACAAGATGGCGCACCATCCGTTTGAGTTCAATTTAATATGGTTGTTTTCTCATATTCCGCATGTTCGTGTATAAGCTATCATAAATTAGGGAATTAAAACCTACTTGGTGCGTAATACGAACGAGTAACGTTACATAACCTATAGCCTATGCGTGTTCAATATCCAGAAGAAAATTGAGAATTTATAACAGGGCACGATACAATTAATACGCTCGAAAACGCAGACATTTGCTGCTTTATTCACGTAAAACGTATAATACCCAAAGGCTTTTAGAAAACACATCTTTTGTTTGTGTCAAGATGGTTTCCGGTAACTATGGCTTCCATTCCTTACTTCAATATATTAGTAACTCGGGGCAGTTCTTCTATTGTGAAAAAAAAAAAAACATTATAAAGGAAATATTGGAAGGTCTTGAGATAACAAGTTCCGCTATTACAATACGTGTGGAAATGTTAGCGGTGCACCGTATATAGCGATTACGTTATCAGCCAAATGCCACAATCTTTCAGCGCGGAATATTGTTGCATCTCCTGCAGAAGCGTTTCTTTGCTCCGCGTGGCATCAGGAATCTTCATTCATGCAAAGCTCTCATTTTCCAAGCAGTTCATGAAAGATTACATTTCCAATAAATTTGCCACTGCATGGATATACGCGTCGAGACGAACTTTGCGAACATATATGGCTTTCTGCATTAAGGCTTGCTCGCCATTTTGGATGAAATTGAAATATTCTTCAAACCACGTGCCCTATAGCTTTAAGATATACGTGTACATGTATGCTCATGCACATTGGGGGCCAAATCTTTCTGGAAACATACATGTAGGGAACAATTTAAGTAAACAACTGGATGCAATTGGACATGCGATGTGATATAGAATATGGACGTATGCGAAACATAATACTCAATGGTTCGAGTTCAAAGAACCTCGTGTTCGCGTATTAATTGCTATGGTTCGTATTGAAACTTGAGAAAAGGCATGGATGCATCGATCATTTAGATTGGCTTACAATGCCACTAAAATGCAGACAGTGCGCGGTGCATGCTACTGTGTCATGGACCATATGAAGCGCAATGGCGGCCGATCCGGTTTATTTTTGGGATGGGGCCGGGGTAAAAGGTTGTGATGTTCAATAGCGAAATAATGAAAATCTATGTTCGGGAATGTCATTTAAAAAGAGGCATGATGAATTGCGACACAAACAGATTATTATCTTCCCTAATTACCATAAAACCGTTTATCCTTAAAAGGCGCTGGGAATTAAATATCCACATTTAATTAAATTTGTCTGTGTTATTTTCTGAATTTTACCGTCGGATGTGATGAGAGTTGACCATAGCCGGGCAGACCGAGGTGCCATGCATAGATAACAGATGCCATTTCTCATTATAATCCGGATTCATTCGAAAGAATGAAGGATATTCGAAATCTTTTTGTAATGTATAAGTAAACATATTAGGGTTTACACACAGTATACGAAAGGTTTACAGTAGGCAACATTTTTCTTACATTTACATCATAAAATTAAAGTCCGTTAATGCAACTGCCTCGCCAAATAATGAATTCGGTGCACCAAAGCATGGATCGGCATAGCAAATTGTGAACCACGACCAGGTTTGTTTACGCGTAATTTTTCAGTTTAGAAAATAGCTTCAATTTGAGCTGATACATTTATACTTACAGATTGCATTACACATATGTATTTTTCATGTGTGATCTGTGAGCCCCTCCCTAGACATTTTTTGCCTATATATCTACTTTAAATAAAAAATCAATGGTACTGACTTTAATACATGTGCAGAGCCAGAGCACATTGGGACATATTAGACTCGCGAAATATAAAATAAGAATCCACTCTAGAATTCGTATTAAGTCTGCTTTCCCTTTTACGCAAAACCTTACTTGGTTAAGTATATGTTGAATAAATGCCTCTAGCGCAATAACCTAAACGCAAGCCTGATAGAAAAGTTTCACATACTTTTCGTATATACTTGTACATGTACATGTAGGCAGCAGGCTACATGTGCATACGCCTTCAAGTAGAAGTAATCTGCTTCGAGACGTACGTCTGCCAGCATAGCATCCATCCAGTCTCGATGATAATTTTAACGTTTATATTTAAAGTTTAAAGGCCTTTCTTGTATAGAACTCTTATCCCGTAAAAAATGTTATTTTTTTTATATTTTCCTCGCACACTATAGATTAACGTGTCGTTTCTTAATCCCTTCACTTACCAAGATTATTTGCATGATTATGGTGACGACTGTTGTAAAACATGTCACCGTTTAAGCCTCAATGCATATGAGAGCGTATTAAAATTAGTTACCACCAGCTGTGAACTTATTTTATAACCTAAATACAGTACATGTACATGTATGCGATAACAAAATTTGGAACTTAACTCTGTTCGGAACAATCATACACTTCCAAGAATTTAATTATATTTACAAGAATGTGTTCGACATTCTTCGCAATTCATAAATTAAGATGTACTTTTGTCTTTTTACTTCGGGGACACACAGTATTATCAATAGATTCGCGATTTTAAAATATTAAATAAAAAATCTGACAATTAGAAATCCATCAATTGGAATTATTCACATGTATAAACAGTCTTATTAAAATAAGCCGTATCAATATTTGTTAAAAAAACGCACTATATATATTATTGTAAATATTGCAAAGACGTTATTTTTGTCACTTTTCGTCAAAGAGTAATTTTAAGATGAATGCAGAACACCTGATGACATTTGTAGGGGGCATTCAACTTCTTGACATTGTGAATTTGGTATAATATAATCAAAGCTAATTCCCACCACATCTCTCTCTAATCGATTGTGCAACTGCAGCCTGCATGCCTTAATTCGGATGGGTATTATGAAATCCCAATTAGATGTTATTATTGTATCAATCTAAAGCTTCGTGGGGATTCGGGATATCGTAACTGGGGAATTAGACCAATTCTAATCGTCCAGCTATTCAAGGGTCATTGTAGCACTTACGTGCATTTACACGTGATACATACAGTTAGAACGTCTGTTCGCCAGTTTTCTTGGTGTTTACTGGCCTGTAGCTGATATTAATTACTGGCGGAGCACCCTAATTTAAACTCCGTATTTTGTATTTATTAAACAAATTAGTGTACACCTCGTAAATGCAGTGTGGCCAGTTTGTATAGGGTGAATTTCAAATTACAGGTTGACCCAAATTCACACACCCTGTAGTCACAAAATCAGTATCGCAGTGGAACAACAATATAGGGTAAGACTAATATATGGGAACATTTCAAATAATATAAGGAAGGTCATTTGGTAACATTCCGCTTTCTGCTCCTTCATCCCAAATATGCCATTATTTGTGCTTTCCATGTCAAATATTTGGAAATAATTCCATAAAACATCATTTTTAAAATTGCATTTCGTGAAGCTTAAGGCTATCATTTGGAACGTTTACATTGAATGTACACATATGTTTACGTTTACCTGTAATTCCTGTAAAGCAGCTAATTTGGTCAACAATGTTTTTGTTGTCAAGATCCAATAACATGATTTTTGCAACTTTGTGAACATATGACCATGAGTATACAGTGTAGGCCTATATGTAGGCATAACATGATGTGACAGTTCATGGTGACTTTTCTTGTGAGGAATTCACATTCTGTATTAAAGAGACTGTTCATCGCAGTATACAAAACACCAGTATGGCCACTATGTGTCGGCACCTTTCATGTTCCCATGTCTCGAAAATACGACTGACTGCAGTGCAAGAATTGATACGGTGGCAGCTCAGCATTTTAACGCAAAACGATATGACGTGATATGATCGTATCGTAGTCGATGTGTCACTCGCTTGACATAGAAAAAGATGCACACAGGGTTGCACAAAACTGCCCGATTGGATAATGGCTAAGTGTATAGCTGCATCGCTACAAAGTTTTCTCTGCATTGGAAACGTGTGCAGCAGACGAAAAATGACGCACCATAACATATCACATTTTGATAAAGCAGGCGCTGCGTACGAGGGCAGTTCGATCTATTTCGCCGCCGCTAGTCGGAAAGTTGGCGCTGCGAAGATGGGCATGAATAATGCGCAGAGTGCCCTTGCTGGTATTTCGTATAAGCCTACTGTGCTGCTCATGTGCAAAAATAAATAAATAATAATAATAATAATATGTAATGTGAAATAAACCTCATTTATACAGGGTTCCCCCAGACCTGGAAAACCTGGAAAAGTCAGGGAACTTGAAAATGACCTGGAATAGTCAGGGAAAAGTCAGGGAAGAATGGTTTAGCTTGAAAAAGTCAGGGAAATTCAACGCAGTCATGGCGACTCAGGG
>JAQGAO010003147.1:0-17723 GCA_034697705.1 Ommatoiulus sabulosus | reverse complement strand
AGCGTTTTAGTCTCCAAAGAAGTAAAGTCCGAAAGGAGCCCGAGCTTGGAACGAGGAACGAGGTTCACGAAGCTCGCTCTTTTTATCCTCGTCCTCGCTCCAACTTTTCTTCGAAGCTCGTCGACTCCGACCTCGTTAAACGAGTCGAACCTCGCTCATCTACCATTCGAACCTCGGTGGCCATACACTGCCTATTCATTGATGCATATGCAGGTACATGTACATTATATTCTCAGATACTCTAAACATACTGTATATTCAAGCCAAGGTCTTTCACTCATGATTTCTAACATAATCGCTAAAGAGTTAAAAGCACATGTACAACGGATGAGATTTTCGAAAAACACCAGTAGCTCGACAACTATATAGAAGATGGAAGAAATGTAGACATCCTGCGCTAGTCTCGAGAATGAGCACAGAAAGCTGTTTATTGCTTCGTCATTATTTTCCAGCAACTTTATTATAGACAGCTGCTCGTTTCCAACTCAATCCACAAAGATTCTTTTCAGACCCCACATCCCTAAAGTTTTATGGATGTAGACGTTGTAGTCACCAGCAACAAAAACACTCAACATTTAGGAAATGAAAATCTTGTGGCTGGTAAAGCATGCACAAACGTCAGCGTGTATGCAGATTTTTTTATTCATAAAACTCGGCCAACGTTTCAATTTTCTCAGCTCCTCCTACATTTTAACACTTCATCCTTTCCTTCCTCTTAAATCATGATGGAGGTAAGGAGGTTCGAGCAAAGTTTTTTTTTTGTTCGTTCATCCTTTGTTACACTTTCGGCCATTTTTTTGTTTCTCCCATGTTTATGGTTATGGAACCTAGTAAAATACGGCTGTGGGGTACGTTTGCAACACCCGTTTTCTCTCATTTACACCCATTCTTTCACCCTCAATTTTCTTCCCCATTCTTTCAAGAATTTAACTGCTACAATTCTCGTCACGAGTGCGTTTCAAACCCTCCTCCCAAAGAACCAACAAAAAAGACTGGAAAAAGAAGAACCACGACTAAAAAAAGATTTTTTTTTCCCATCCAGTTTTTCAAAAAGTAAAAATATTCCGCCAAGAAAACGACGACGATAAACACACCACTAATCAGACTTCACAGCCAATGAATTTACGAGTTGTTAAATCGTACACGTAGGAATAGTTATAGGGTCAACAGCATATTGCTAAGGTCCTGGCCGAGGGTTGCTTCATGGTCTCCTCGAGAAGCATTACTCCCAAAAATGTTCCCCCATTAAACGAGAAACATCGCTCGATAGTTAAAAAACTGTTGCAGTTGCACACACGACAGCATTTGGGGTTTCAGTTACTCAGTTTGTATTTCCGCTAAGAAACGCTTACGCCCAGAAAATAAACTGTTTATGCAGGGTGCTCATACAATATATTTTTTGAGAGTTGGTTGTTCGCGCTATTTTAATGAAGGGCCATTTTCGAGCGAACCCCTCGACTGCTTATACAATTTTTTCAATAATTATGCTTCTAAGCATTTTTATAGTATAAATAAAACTGAACTGAAGCTATAGTTATTCTGTGCTTGAATTCAAGTCATTGGCTTCCTCACTAAAGATTGCAAAGCACAGGGTGGCCACAAAATTTTCATTTTCGATTTCCCTGACTTAAATCCAAAATTCCCTGACCAAAACTTAGTCGTTAACGCATATCAATATTTCTGTCAAAATGAAAAATAAAATAACAATTGCAATGAGAAGCTTGGCAAAACACTAGATTTTGTTACAAGTCTTGCTGAAGAATATTGTAGTATAGCTGCTAGCAGACTGAGTGCAGGGATAGCATTTTGCTTTTATTTGGGAAACTTTCCCTGACATTTCCATGTCAAGTGAGTCCGTCCGCTGTGGTTGTGAGAATCTACAGTATGTCCATCCGTTACTAAAAGTTTTTCCTAATTTTCGCAAAAAAGGTCGCGAGACTGACAATTATTAAGCATTTGAGCACGGCCCCAAGCAAAGCTGCAAAGTATCAAATGATTTTCATATCCCTTTGATTCATAGAAAATGCTTCTAGGCAATACTACTTTATACTGACGAATTACCGGGATTTTAACGCCCATCGTACGTGGACAATTCCAAAAAGTGTGTACTGTACATGTAAATAAGCTTTTTGTGCTGACCCAAACAAATGGTCAACATTATACAAGTACATTTCTCACAATAAGTGACAGGAGAGCTAGGTTCTTGAAAAATACAAAGTAATACGCGTAATCCCTAATCCGCATAAGACTGATGGCCAGCTGAGCCACGACCCATTTAAATGCTCCTTAACCTTCAAGTAACTTTCAATCATCAGTATGCGATTGAAGTGGCTTTAAGATCAAGGAGCACTTGAAAGTTTGGTAACTTTGGTTCACCCAGTGCACCATCAATTAAAAATCCCATTTCCGACTTCACCTCTCCCTACCAACATTTACACTGAAAATATGCCATTAAATTTTAAACTTAGGAAGTCATTTGAGCTACCTGGAAACTGAATGCCAAGGATCTTTTTAATTATGCCATTAAATAATGAATGCAAGCAACAGCAAAAAAAAAAAAGAAAGAAAATACAACTGCAACCTCTGCGATAAACCTACCATTTATAATTCCAATATCTTCAACTACAACATTTTGAGAGCATTTCGAAAGAAAAACAAACGCTGCAGTTTATCCAAAATGAAATCGCAATTTTAGTGCGGAGGCTGATATTTTTGCATTCGCAATAAATGAGCATTCATTTATTAAAATAAAAACTGCAGTTTTGAGCAGTTGGAATATGCATGATTGTTGTTTGTTTCATTAAACGTTGGGAGTAGTTAAACTAGTTTTATTGAAGTAAATGGTGCATACATGTACCCAACTCTGCATACCATTCCGTAAAAAACAATTCAGAACTTTGTGTTTTTGGACAAAGTCCTTAGCACATGAACTTTTAAATTAATTTTTTTTTTTAAAAAAAAATGCAAAACATTTAATAAACCATGCAAAAATCACTAAATATAATTCAAATTAAAAATAATGAAATCATCAAATCATTCAAAAATGTCATTTATCGACAACACCTACCAATGAACGGAGAGCAAGAAGCTCAGAGTAAAAATACGAACTGCGAATCTGATACATGCAAGTCGAAAGCTAAAAAACGCGCCGGTTGAGTTGAGTGATGAAAACTGGTACCAATTAGTGCAAAGCTTACTTCATTAGAAGCGATAGTTTGGCCAAAAAATCCAGAAATCACTTTGATTAAGATTAAAGCCCTCCTTGTAATGTGTTGAAAGGACCAAAATCAGCTAATTAAAGTTCAGGTGATAATGATAGGAGGACGTGAGATATAGCCAACAGCCAAAAGATAGCAAAACTTGAGAAGTACGAAGGGGGAGTGTACCCTTGCTCGAAGATATTCATGTATAGAAGGGGAGATGTGGATTGAAGAGCCCGAAGGATCTTGTCGATCTTTCATATTTGAAAGCTGGAATATCCTCCAAGAACTTCGACCGAAAATACCCGGCAAGTAATTCGGTGGCCAAATTTCAGTTTTTCTGACATCACAACACGACTCACAATTAACCGCAATGGCCGCAGCTAAACAAAGGAAAAGTCAAATGTCTTGTTCATTATTTTTTATTCTTGCCCTGCTTGCATCTAAAGCATTAAAAGGTGAGCGAAAACTCCCGGTCAAACCACATTCTTTCGCATTCCTCGCATGAAGACCAACAGTAAAATCCCCAGAAGAGTATTCCCAATTAAAACATACTGTTAGAATACTTGTATTGTGAAAGAAAAACAAATACAGTACACGAGGGAAAAAAATATCTGCCTAGCCCGGTAAATTTTTACAGCTAATTTTTAATTGTTATTTTCATAGGAAGGGGCTGTGGGGCTCTCATTTTTAAAAACGGAAAAATTCACGAATTTCCTTCCTACAGGGTATTAAGCCACACAATACTATCATAACAGAATATGAAAAGTTACAATGGAGCCGTTGCTTAGCGCCGTACTGTAGAAATCTCAAGTCAGCTCTAATTTTTCCAAAACCAACCAACCTTTGATAGCATTTTTTATTTCATCAACCCACATGTAGGATCGATAACCAGCGATTTGAATCTGAGCATCAGCTGGAAATGGAAGATCTAACGCGATTAACCGTTGACCTAATTTTCGAACAAAAAATTATGCCACTAACAAGTATCATGCAGTGAATTTTGATATCTACAATTGTCCAAACATTCTCCAGTTCCATCATCCAAGAAATTAGGGGCAATGTTATTTTTCAGTACATGTAATCTGTCATTGCTGATCTCGACTTTTCAGACAGGCACACATTTGCCCCTAATTAAACAACATCCTCATTTTCTGTCAGCCTCCTGTCAGTGTGACATTGTGGGTTCCCATTTTCCTCATTTTCATGCCGTTTGACCAATGGGATGCTAAATTTAATTCTAGTCCAAGTACTCTAACAAATGATGGCAATTTTACAGGGTTTCCACCCTGCCATTTCACTCACACTCCTACCATTATGCATTCGAAAAATGACCATTTTAATTTTTAGGAAACCCACTGGGAAACACTTCAGAGAAAGAAAGGTGCTCTACAAAATTGAAATTTAAAACTCCCTCGACGTTGTCTACTTACGAAGACAATGTCAAAGGGAGTTCCAATTACGACCCCATTTGTAGGCAACAGTTCCACCGACCAAATTCTTCGCACCCACCTGTGCACGTAACTCTCTCCGAATCAGACAAAGAATGACATGTGGGAATGGCCAATGGACCAATCACTTGCATGCCTCTGTCCAGCCACATATTTCCTCCGCTGGCTTTACTATGCAGATGCACAAAAACAGTGATTTATTAAAGCTAGTTATTGAAGAGCCTAGGGAGGAATTTTCCATTTTAGCGAAACGATGCATCGTTATGACAAAACTTCTGTGGTACTACTGTATAAGTATATAGTCTAGGCTGCGTCAGAAGAATTTACTGGTCCCACGTTATACTTTTTGCTTTAACCGAAAATATACATTATTCCCTCAAAAATAACCTCCCGAAGCAAGTAATTATGCGGCTACAAGGACTAAACGATGTGCAATACAAAATGGCAGCATTTTAAGCAGATTTTTTTCATTTCTCGTAAACAGACTAATTATTGATTAAAATAAAAATCATCAAAATCTGTGCATAACAGTTTAAAAATTTTCAAATGATTTTTGAACAGAGGCAAAACATTAAGAGCCAATCATGGATTTAATGTTCTTTTGTCATTGGATATAAACACACTGTGATCAACATGCCAAGAAATTGCACAAAATAAATTAGACAGATGGCGCTGAGAACTTGATGCAGACGGCCCATTGCTTAAAAGTTCATCTCTAGACGCCATTAATGTGTGGTAGTACATCTTGTTGCGTATTAATCACGCGAAGTTCGCTATTTTAATTGGTGCTGAGCTTTTATAAAGGGCAAATTTATCCACGTGCATGCATTCTGAAAATTATAGCGCTGTACTACCGACATTATAATGGCGACTGTGATCTGCAGTACGAGCAGTCTTATTCAGTCGAAGACTTGCAAATGCTTTTGGGCGTTACAAGGTTTTACTTTCTTCTATAGCCTACTGCATTCGTGGATTTCAAAAGACTCAAATTAAAAATGCACGTACGGTGCATCCCGTCTACAGCATGTTGCGTAGCATTCCTTTTCTAAACCTCCCTATACATTTATCGTAACAAAGGTGGAGGATAAAACGAAAGTATTTCAGGCGGTCAAAAGGCTTTTTTTGAAGAGTTCACCTTGCGATCATGCAAGATGTGCATCCTTTGGGGGGTGAAAATCGGTGGACACAAAAGACCAGAATTCAATACGCGTACGCAGCATATAATGCTTAGACGCATTCCAAGTATTCATCCTGAAAATCTCAGCAGCTATAGATACTATTCAACTATTGGATTTGGAGTACTGGAAGATATCCCCTTTTTACTCAAATACCCGCGACATTCTTATAAGTTACAAAACCACGAGCACATTACAGGCTCGCATTCCTCGATGAATGCAATAAAAATTGCGTGCACAAAATATAGCAGTCCACGACGTAAAACGCCGCTTAAAATAATCGCCTATAAACCTCCAAGATTAAGCGATAAGGCGAACAAAAAAGCTAGATATGTCAATCAACGACGAAAACTTTCTACAGCGAAATCACGAACATGGGCATACAAATATATGTGATGGCACTTTTGTTTCTCCGCATGCAGGCAGCATATTCAATCGTCGTTATTTCAAACTTCCCCCTCTAAGCCAAGCCCTCTTTATTTGAACAAACTTGTTTAATAATAAGGCTAATAATAATAAATTACAGGCTATAAAAGTTCAGTTTACGTTTAATGATGGAAAACCTGTAATAAAAATGCGACGTCCATTGTGTTCAAATGTGCGCGCGAGGTGCGCCCACGAGTCTTGTATAATTTCCAAGTTAACCATACGTAGCTTTAAGCAATACGCGGTACACTTGTACCCTATTTAGCAAAAAGTGAAGTGTCGAAGGAGTGTTTTGAAGTTGTTTCTCCAAATTAATGCAGACAACTTGCGGATTTTTGGGAATTCAGAAGAAACAAACTTTCAATTGGATTGAAAATTGTTGAAAACTGACACCACGCCAAATAGTCTTGCAATGTAAAAATGGACATCAATCAAAGTTCACAATGATACACAGTGAGAACGACATGACATGATCTCAAGTCAGAGACGATCGACTTGGAGTTGTCTTCCAAGTCGTCGATGACACATGACGACAAAATGAAGTTGTGTACTAAAGCAATTGACCCTTTCACTAATCAGCTCCTCTTGCGGATTTCTGAGGAACTAGTCTTACTGCCCTATAATGATGTACAGGGTATAGATAGCTTTCACGAGCTACACCATGTGCTACATATCTATGCGCTGAAAAGGGTAGTAAGGCTAGTTCCCCAGAAATCCGCGAGAGGAGCTGATTAGTGAAAGGGTCAATTAAAAGATAAAAGATGTTTCCAATTAAAAAGAACAAAAAAATATGGCAGGTATGGTGAGACACACGAATAGATGTCTGAACTATATATACATATATGGTTATTCGAAAAAATTCCCTTCAGCAACTGCCCGTATCTTAATGTACTACCGTACATGTAGTGTAGATTTGAAGACTGTATGTCACGATTTTGAAATTGCATGCAATTGTATAATTATCATTATTTGATAGCGGTTTTTTACTCTACTAATGCTGAAGCGACTGAAAAAGCAGTTTACAGTATATACGTGTGCCTCCGGCGAGTTTAGTTTGCATTCTATAGGCTTTGTGTCAGCAACTTGAAGAATTAATAGGTCTAGTATTCGAGACAGTAGTGTGACAGTATAGTCTACTTAGACAACCTGGACCTATTCCAAGAAATACAGAAAGCCATTCACAGGCAGAATTTTGCCTCAGCACGTACTGTATGTATAGGTCTAAGGTTTAGTTTTTTCATCGTGAATTTCGTGTTAACCTGCAAGACAAGCAGACAGAACTTTTCAGCAAAAAAATAAAAACGTTCGCACAGCTCTAGCCCGCACCTCCGTTAAGCAGCCTAGAAGTCACACGATATCTACCTAAATCATGCATTATTACTCATAAATAATGCAAAACCGAAAAGCCACTCGGGTGATGCAACAACACGCACGAGAATCTTAGAATATGAAAGTTGCTGGAAAGGGAGATTAACTTCTCACAAAAAGGTTACAGGCCTGAAGAAACTACAAGACAGGGGTCAAAAATTGAAGAAAGAGATGAAAAGTTTACAACATTAGGAGGTCAGACATGAACCTACCTACGGTTGAGACGCCCAACTGTTTAGAACCTGTTTGCAACATACTTCACGGCAATAAATAATAACTCCAATTAGGTAATAAAGTAGATGCACCAAGAACAAATTATTACTTTCTACACAGTTTTTTTTTTAATTTTACACCCCATTCGACCCCCCCCCCCATCCGAATTCTTGCATATACAGGCAGACGCGTGTTTACAATTCGCAACCTGCAAATTCCCTAATTGTATAAAATACAGGGTTCTGAGGGCTTGCAAAAAATGCTAAACGTAAAAATTCCGAGACAGTTTATAAGTAAATTTCATTAAAACAAAACGACTTGCAGGTGTAAATAAAACGAAACGCCAAGGGCATTAGCTAGACGTGCAAAATTTCAAAATCTCCGCCATAAATTACTCCGAAGGACGTACTCGAATACGGGCAGTATACACTTTATTGAGGGAGAAAAATAGGATATGGGTACCTGTATAAAGGGATTTTTTTAATTATTGACTATTTGATATTTTTTAGAATTTGCTTTGTAAAATCGCAGGAATTTTTTTTTTGGATTTTTCGGACAAGCCTAAAATCCTCAGCCATTTGGCAATAAAAGCATACCATTTCGTTTCTCTCAAATACTATACACGACTCCGCTGCATTTTATAAACACCTAATTCCAGTAAACTTCAGATTTTCCACTATGTCATGCCAGGTGCATGACATACAGTATATGCGAGCACTAAACTTCAACTATTTTATACTCATAAATTTGTGGTAATTTACTCCCAACGGAAGTATATTAAATGCTGGACATAACATTCCCGCTTGGCCGCTTTGAAGCATTTGCTCTATACTTGAGTTAATGCTTGTGTTCCTTTGCGTGCATGCATACACTAAAAGTTGTCATATGTTCTAATTTTCACCTCCAGCGAAAATCCAGCTACGAACACAAACCTTAATACGCTCGCATTATTTTTTCTTTAGAAAACTCGGTCGTGTTCAAGTACACACACGACCACTCATTTTTCAAGTTATACACCTTGTACGTAAGCATGAAAGCGCATATTTTACCGCGATCTTGTCATAGTTTAATCAACCAAAATCGCCACCAGATGCTTATTGCCGGGATATGCGCCGATAACTATACGTGACCAAAACTTGCGAGGTGGCTATATCTTGTTCCAGACGCAGATAACTGATGCAAAATGCAAATCGAACTGCAACTGCGGAATAATTGAAAATGATGGTCGACGTCCGGGAGATGGGATCTGTTAGGCTCTCTAGGATCTGACGGCCAAAAGCGCCACCTGGGGGCTCCATGGTCATCTCGTAACCTATTCTGCGTTTTTTGAAAGGTGGTTTGACAAGGCATATTTCATCGCGTTTAAACCCATCTTCTACAAAAAAAAAAAATGAATTGCAACAGTCGCAAAAGCTGTTTGCTTCCAGATTAAGACATAGGGCGGCATGCGGAGAAAAACACGCATGACGAGACGCCGTGTTTCAATTACCGGCGGGCCGTAGCGATGGCATTCGCGATTACCTGTGTACGACACCTTAAGGCTATTACCTGCAAACTGGAGGATTCCTGCGGATGATATTGGCAAAAAAAATGGGATGAAAAACCTCCTCGCTCGGCGCTCAGGAATGCCACAGCAGTCACATAAATTTGAATGGCCCTAGTCCACCAACAAAAATCTTTTCGCTATGAGTGTTGGTCTCTTTGAGAACCAAAAAAAGAAAAGTTTTAAACCGTAGGTCTGAAGTCTCTCTGACGGCCATTTTACGCAAGGGAGTAAAAAGAGTATGAAGCACTGACTTCCGAGCACAAAGAATCCATAATTAATAGAATAAACCAATCCACACGCTTTACACATTACAAGAAAATAAGTTCTAGGACAACTCGAAACCCATCTTACTTTGAACTTAACCTGTCTTTTCACATCAAAAAATTCATATTCCAATTTAGAACTAATCCTTACCATATCTACCTCAACTCGGGTAGCTTCCAACCTATCCTTACCGAACCATGCATGTTATACTCAACTAGCCCTCCAACCTGGACACATTTACTTAAAGAGTGTGACGACCCCAACATAAAAGTAATATTAAGGTACACAAAAACCCCAATAAACATATCCAACTCAAACTACCTCGAAATACTCATGACTAACTTCCTAAAAAAATATGTGGACTCTATTCAGAATTGCTACAACATACGGAAAAAATGCACCGAAATCTCGAACACTTCAAACACTATTTTTAACTAACAACACTAACCAGGACAGCTAGCAGCAATCACTATCAGTATCACAGTAAAGAGGAGAGTTGGTAATCATTGATTTTCTTTTTTTTTATTTTTACACTATTATACACCATTTCACACTACATAAGACAAATATCCCCGCCTGAGAAGGGCTGAGACCCTTGGGGTATTGTCATTATCTATAGTCCACGCGCATTAGTATGGAGAACATTTCAAAAGTTTTAATTCTCTGTCTCGTGGGGGAAAAACAAGATGACAAACGATTCACTTTTCTGAAACTGTCAGAATTTAACACACCAAAATTGAGTGTTTTGGACAAGTTGTGTATAGTATAGAAACGATGTACGACTGCACAAAAGAAGTTTCTTCCACGTTAACCGTTCATCTAAGAAATTATAACATTGTTGGCCATGTAGTACAATGCAGTATATGAAATGCTAGCTAGGTAAATCCAGAAAAATGTTATTATTAAAAATTATAATAAAACAATAACAGAAGGGGTCAAGACTATACTTGGTGCATTATCTTCTTCTATAGAATATTAAACAGCTCCTTATAAACGTTGAATCCGCCATTGCATTTCTGCTCAAGAAATATCAGCAGCGATTCAGGAATGCTTTTAACGCAGCAATGTTTATTTCATTAGCAATTTCGGCATCTAGGAATATATACCGTACGTGGACAATTGCAAGATGAACAGCCAAGATAGTCCCTGTAAATTCAACATTGTCGAGTACATTCCTATACCTTCACTGCTTTGGGGGTATCAACATGCTGCGTGCATCGCTTAAAAATTTCCCTTAGGCGAGACTTATCATTTACCACTTCATCAAACCGCGTACAATTCAGAAAAAGTAAAAAAATGTTTAAAAGTCTAGGAGCTCTCATTAATAAGTATAATGAGCCTAGTTCATAAAACAGTATTTTAAGTTCTAAAGCCAGGGTCCATGTGAGCGCCCCACTTCCTTTCAGTGGCTTAATTATGATAATTTAGCCTAGAGATATTGAAAAGCTACGCTTTTAAACTAGCCTATTCAAAAGCCGCCTTTGTTTCAATAAAAAATAAAGAAATAAGAACAAAACACAAGTTTACTTTCTGCCTGGTTAGTCGGGCTATCAAATGAGAACGAGTAATTACTAGCTGCAACAATCTGGCGAAATAAAAAGACTTTCAAGACCAGCACGAGTCTACTACCACAGGCCAGATCATTAAAAGAGAGCCAAATGCCCAATGGCATCAGGACATTCCCTTCACATTTCCTTTAAAGATTAAACCAGTACAGTACCATTAAACTGTTTTCACAAAAATCTGCTAATATATTAAAGTACATTACATGAAGCATGACAGACTGTCGTCATTTCTTAGCAGTTCAGGATATTTATTCACAGACTTTGCAAACTTTCTTCTCCATTACAGAATACCGATTAGTACCTGATGAAGACATCAAAACGACAATTAAACAAGAAATGCTTGCTTGTTTGATGACTTATCAGGTACTAATCGGTATTCGATTAGTAGGCTACATGACTTTAGTACAGCCTACCAGCTTTGAAAAGATAGAGAGAGATAGGGATCACCAAACGTGTTAATTTCTCATTACAAATGGATACCAAAAAATTTATATTCCAAATTAGAGCTAACCACTAAGTTATACACATTAAATCAGGATGTTTCCAACCAATTCTCTCGGAACCATGCATTTTATGCTCAGAGGGCCCGGTCCCAACCTGGTATTACCTCCTCACAGAATGCAACAACCCACATTTAAGAGCAATCCTCTCAAACACTAAACTCTACTAAACTCCCAACTTCACTAACCACACATATGGATATTATATCGAATGGCCACCACTCACTGTAAAGAACTAACAATTAACACGAATAACAATACCCCAACAACTTCTAACAACGAAACATAATTAACCAAACACTCATCATTAACCTATCTTTAGCATAGATCCTGGTCAGAAAATATACACAACGAAAAAGGTTTGAAAATTTGGATGGTTTGTAAGTATTATCATCCTTTTCATAAATACAACAAAATACATTTAGGTAACCCTGCTATAGAAGGGCAAATAGCCCTTAGAGCGTTTCTTCTTCTATATTTTAATTACTTCTAACTCTTTATTTTCATTCAGTTGTAATCACCATAGCTGGGGCGTTGCATCGAGTTAGAAAAGACCTATCGGAACGAATACAATAAGGTACCTGAGCCACAAAGAGGTGTGGTTGAATTCCTCGATACAATTACCCTCGACTCTCGATATCCAACTATTACAACAGGATGGCAACAAAATTTTCATTTTCCATTTCCCTGACTTAAATCCTAAATTCCCTGACCAAAACTTACTCGTTAATTCGTATCAATTTTTTTGTCATAATGAAAAATAAAATAACAATTGCAATGAGCAGCTTGGCAAAACACTAGATTTTGTTACAAGTCTAGCTGGGGAATTCTAGAGTGGATTGAAGAGGATTGAGGGATGGAGCTGCTAGCAGACTGAGTGCAGGGATAGCATTTTGCTTTTATTTGGGAAAATTTCCCTGACATTTCCATGACTACCATTTCCCCCCTGACTTGTGGCCATCCTGTTACAAGTATTTACATGGAGCTTCGACCACGCTAGTCTACAAAAGTAACAAAACCTCAGAGCTAAGAAAAACACTTTCAAGGTGGTAAAAGGGCTATTCCAGCTCAAGGACCCCTAGACTCCCTAGTGATTCATCACGGCGGGTATTGCATGGCCAACTGGGGACGTTTTTTACTCGAGCTCGGATATCAGTTATCTGGAGAAAATGATCGGGGCCATTCCCACGCTCCATCTTCAGCGCCGAATAAAAGGACCCAAATGTGGGGATGCGGTGGTGGGTGGACATCGTATAAAATACGGAGGAATCGAGAGAGGATAGGATACGAACTAGCCGAGTCACCCGAGTTTTATATTCAACAATTCAAAAAAGCGCGTCTATAAGAAAGAGAAAACGCGAGGAAGTCCAGCCACCCATTTCCCCTCAATAATAATGCTGGTTAATTTGTTATTGTGTTGCACGTCGGCTGCCTTCAGCCATTCCAAAGTCCCGAAGAAGAAAAAAAAGTTGTTTTGTACGGACGCAGGGCCAGCTTATACTCGGGCTAGAGACGCCCGGAGCTACATTTTCAAATCCCAATGAAAGGAACTGAAAAATGCAATTTGGGGCTGACAACCCATAGGATCACGCTCCCTTAGCGCCAATCTCAAGCAACGTTTCGCTGGTTCCTCCATGCGTGTAGCGGAGCAAGGGGGTGGTTTTAGCAGGGGATAGCGAACACGAGCCACACAAAAAGGGGTTGTCTCAATGAAGTTTCGTCTGGGATAATCTGAAAATCACCATTTGTCAGACTCGGTTATCGGCAGAAGGGTTCTTGACAAAAAGCTCACCAAACTTTAGTACTGACAGAACTAACCGCATCTGAAATGCCATTTCAGTTGATCTGACACAAAACATCAACATTTTCGGTTTTCAAAATTTTCATAACAAAAAAATTCCGTTTTGTAACTTGTAAAACTACAGGAAGTGAATTTGCAGTGAATTGACAGCCACGTATATACAATATCAAATGTGAAAGATAGGCGACAAGTCTATTACGCTATGTCATTTGCGTCTGTGAAATTCAAAAATTTCCAAAAAATAAAAAATTATCCCATGATCCCTAATTTGGCCCCTAAAAGGAACAATTCCTGTATTAAAAAAATTTTTTGATAAGAATCCAATGGCGATGGAAACCTTTGGACCAGAGCAACGTAAATGTTTTTTAATTTAAAAAACCCCAAAAAACAGTGGAATGCCGCAAAATAAACAGTTTAGTTCCCTAGAGAGCAAATCAGGGATCTGGGATTTTTTTCTTTTTTAGAAATTCTGCACATAACAGGTGCAAATTATATTGAAGACATGGAAATACCTATTTTCATATCGTAAAATTTACCGTGGGCACATAGTTTTTAAATCCCTTTAAATTAAACTGCAGTAAATCACAGTATACTGTATAATACTGTAAGTATAGTATTTTGTTTCATAAATCTTTAAAAATATACTATTTTATCTATTTTTATCAGATTTACATCATGTACATATCGCTATTCATGACGTGGAAATGGCATAACCTACTGTATTTCTATTTAATTAACAGACAAGAATTGGTGTCCTATTATAGAGGGAAGATATGGCTTCAAGTCAACCCAAGAAATCACACTACTGGACGCGTAGACCAAACAGCACAACAAAGTAAAATAAAAATAAAAATGAGTAATCGCCGTGTATCTACATTCCACGGAATGTTTTGAGTTGATCGGTTAACAATATTTACCTAAAATGAAAGAACAATGCATACATGATTAGGAATTCTGAATTCATGTTAATTAGGTTCTCAGATTTATGGTCAGAGGTGCGTCCAATAGAAGTGATTCATGACCATTTGTCCACCGACATATCAAATTAATTTGTTATGAAGTTGGTACAGTGGGTATGCAACACTTCAAAAAATAAAAATAAAATCATGTACGATCACTTTAATAAGTCGCCAGCATACATGTACCTCGTCCTGGTTTTTCTTTGTTTCAATCACACTGCCTAATAGGAGTTCCTTGAAATTGGCTTTTCGAAACTGAATTTTCACTTGAAATTGGCAGCGAAATTTTGGTTTTTGAAAGGCTACCTGAACTTGCAGGAAGTGAAAGATCATGAAAGGTGCGGATTTTGTATCAGTATCAGGTCTTAAGAATAATAGTGGCCGAGTGACGGGGGAATGAAACAATTATTTTCTCACGTGCCCTAAGGTGCCGGGTCAGTTGTTTGGACCAACGTCCAGTCGTTTTTCATTTCTTGTACTACCAGACCGCTCTATAAATGATTAATACCGTGGGTGGACATTTTTATGAAGTTGTTTGCGAGCAAGATGAACAGGTTTCTCCCCCATACCCTGGGCTCCGCCATTGTATTCTTATATAGTGCACACTCATCAGGGTGTCCCCAACTGATAGCTCAGTTGGAAAGGTCCAAAATAAGGTCAAACAGAATTTTCACCTAAAAAAAAATACCCCTACCAACGCCTTTTCGAAAAGAATGCTCACAGTACCAAACCTGCATTTTTTTAGAGAACAAAAGCCAGACTATCTAAAGTTCTGTACAGCTAGCTAATCCGATGGATTCGAACAAAACTGAGCAAATGGGCGATTAACCTACGTGCGAAGGTTTACATGGTGTGAAAAGAAAGCACTAGGCCTTCTATGAAACAATTAGTGCATGATGGTTACCACCGGCAATTATCAAGGTTTCACTTTCCTGGCATGTAATGTGCAGTATCTGCAGTATAAATAAACGATAAGTTGATGCAATAAATGCCCGGTGAAAATAAAGCATGGGTTAGGCGCTGCATAGTTACCGTAATAACATTGCATTTACTGTCATAATACTTCACAATTCTACCATGAAAATGCAATTTCAACGAATTGCAGTGGCAAAAAAGCGTTATGAAAACACGAATATTCACATGCCATAGATAATTTGCGCTGTAATAAAACGCCTCTTTTTAAATACTGATAATGTCTGTAAAACTGAAATGTGCGTGAATCCTGCTCTTTGTTGATGTTTGAGCCTGAGATTGACCACCTATAATATATTTGAGAAACCCCAAACTGCTAATCCATCGCACCTGAAATGAGTCACACTATGTAAAGTTTAAAAGATTTTCATATTCTCGAACAATTTTGTCATACGATCATAGTTGGGATGTATGGGTGGTTCATCATTTGAAAAGATGCTGTTATCGTCGGTTCATCTCTTTGAAAAAGAACTTTGGTGATTTCCGGCCAAAAGCTTTTCAGCTATGTTACTATACAAATGCATTCTGAATCTACAGGCGCATAGATTTTATCAGTTCTTCTTGAACGAGTCTAGGCAAAGCATGGCACAACAGTCGTCTAGCTCTTTCATGATTTGAAAGTGGTTTTGGTTTACTTCTTATCGTATCGCGTAGTATGGCCATGACCATAAGCCTATACAATGCAAGATGGATAATTTTCCAATAGCACAATGTGTTGGTTGCGCTACATCTAAACCTGAGTTGATTTTTATTCTCAGCGAATACCACTGTATATGTACATTTACTTGTCAACGAGATTGCGCAAGTTTTCACGCATGGAACACGCGTCATGAACATCTGTACAAATCTCATGAAAGCGAATTGTTATAATTTAGGCTGTGCAAACCTAATTTTGACATTAAAGCGATCAAGTTTTTCTAATCCATTTCACAATTCTCATTCTAATTAAGATTCAAGTGATTTAACAATAGTTTTTTTTAGCAATTCAAGTATTGATAAGAAGATAAACTGCCATGGACATGACAGGGATAACATCACAAGCGCTAGTGTCAACTTTCAATCACTTGTAAACGTGATATTGATCTATGGCTGCAGACAGATTTTAGAAAAAAAAAAATTTATATTTTGAAAAACGGCGATTTCTAAGATAAATGCACTTTGTTGAATTATCATGCAATTTTTCGAATATTCGGTGTTAACGTGAGGGTCCCCCAGTCTGTAAAATAAACTACAAACAAATGTTAAAACTCAATTTTTTTTGGAAACGTTCTACTGTACATGTATGTCCTGGAGATATTTGCGTCCCGCATGAACATGCAAAAAACCCTCGAATTTCCTCATTAACTCGTCCGATATGGCAAAGGTCAACTTGCGCCAGCATCAATTACGAATTTCCCCGACATGATAGAAAAAGCTTCATTTCCGCTCATCTAAACGCAGTTTTTGGCATAGCACCAAAAGCTCGGTGCATGATTCTTGCAAGTCAATGTACGATCCTCGCCTGCGTTTATCTACAGCATCACCGCTCGAGATTATAAAAGAAACTGCATCGCCATGTTGATAAGCCGTCAAGAAAACTTGGGATATCAGAGCGACTTACACTTGCTGAAAGAGAAACCACTGGGAAGAAACCCACTCCAGAAATGAAGTACTCACCTTGGCAAACGACGAATACAGATATCCTCTTGGAAATCAGACGAATAACAACAAATACATAATCGCCTTTAGGGTTCACTCGCGAAACATCATCCTCGAAACAGACATAATCACTATCAACCGCACTCACAACAAAACATCCCCAGAAAACGAGCGAAAACAACAAACGAACTCCAGTAAGTAGATGGCGCTAGTGGACAGGGGACGAACCATAGCCTCCTAACGAACAGGTATGCTGACGATCATAGCGCCATCTTCTGTAGATTGTAGACATTGTGTTGTAGAAGTACTACGGTAGACCCCCCCTCGGTTGATTTTTCGATCCCCTTGTGCTTTAATTTCGCAACCCCCACTGACATAACCTACTGTAGTCTTACAAGTGATCCCGTCCACTTGTATTCAATATGCATAGTTGTCGTCAATAACTATAGATGTGATTTATTGAAATCGTACGTTCGTTGAATTCAAAATTCCCGCCTAGACGCGCGAATACATGCAGGCATCTCGGGACCTGGATAATGGCGAATTCGACTCATTACACCAGGTGCAGGTTCTGGTGGGTGTAAACCGATCACGTGCTATGTATTGCGCGATGCGACCTCCCGACCACCCTATCCGCCATGTTGG